>JBBPFJ010000823.1:0-45809 GCA_037975025.1 Excoecaria agallocha | reverse complement strand
GGCCTTTTGGAATGAGCCAAGCCCACTCCAGCCCTTAAAACCCATTAATAAACTTAATTAATATTATAAATATTTAATTTAAATCAGCTTATTGGGCCCCACCAAGTCATTTACTAATTTCAAACCTAAGTCCGTAAACATAATTAAGCCCATTAAGTGGTTTTTAATGAATTAAAATTAATCAAATTAATTTAAGGCCCATTTTAATTAATCTCAAATTAATTAAAAATACTTTATAATATATCATATATATCAGATTTAGAAGATTAAAAGTTGTTCTATAAACAAGAACACACGAAGAACACTAATTTATCGAACTTTTTGACTAAACTAGTTTTTCATGAAAAACTTGTTTGATTTTAATTCCGTTCGATCCTACGGCTTAATATCACATATTAAAACACATATTAATATCATCTAAATGAAGTTTTAATGGATCCATAAGAAATTAAATTAGAAAATCCCCTTAAAATTACATGGGTTTCACACAAAACCCTAATGGGTTTCACGCAAAACCCTAGTTACTTTTCTTCAAAAGTTTCGTTTTTATTTCCGTCAAATTTATTTGATCACACATACAACCAGAAAATCAATATTTCTCATTCATGAACAATTAATATGATATTATTTTAAAGTTCATGAAATAAATAACTCTCAAAATAAAACAAAACTTATTCGCAGAGAAAATATAAAATTTTTATATCCATGGCAAAACCTAGCTTTGATACCATATTGGATATTTATCAAGTTACATGCATCTCATACATAAGCAAAATTTAAAATTTTTTTAACCAATATTATTAATCTTGCCATAAATATACAATATAACTATATGAGAATAAGAAAAATCACCTTTGATTTTGTTGAACAGTTGATTTTACTTCGCACAGCGATTGTCGCAAACCACAGTGTCCAAAATTGAACACCTCCAATGAGTAATCCACACTAGAGAAGGATAAATTTGAACCAACTAATTGGTGTGTAACTAGGGCTGGCCGAAAATTTGCAAGAGCTAGCTTAGGAGTTGGCGCAAAAAGGGAGAGAGAGAGTTAAAATAAATGACTTTTCTTGTGTGTTTAATCACTTAACCCTAATTCCTCATTAGTTGGCCTTTTATAGTTAGGTTAAAATTCCAACTCCTTAATGAGATTGGGCTCTTCAAAATTGCTGGAGAATTATTAATTGGGCCTCTGGAATTAATTATAATCATTTTGGACTTAATTAAATCCAAATTAAACCTTTTTCATAAAAGACTATGCACAAACCCCACAAACTAGGCCCTTTGTGCAACTCATTGGATTTAAATACCCAAATGGATTTCAAATCCAACCAAATTAAATATGTAGATTCAATAACACTTATGTAACATATATAAAATTAATTTGGTCCAAGAATAGGCCATTAAGGCCTTCTTGTATGGAGTTGGCATGTGGCCCTCTACAGAAGGGGCTTCCACACCAGCTCCATTCCTCTGGCCCCTTTATAACTCCTCCAAATGGACTTATTAATTATTATATTAGTCCTATAACACTTATAAGACAATAATAATTAATCATGAAATACATTATTTCAATTAGGTCCAATTTACAAAATATTTCTCAAAAGTTTTGCGGACAATTTTACTTGATCATAATTAAGTAAAACTCTTTAATTAATTATTATCTTATTCACTTCTCTACCCTCATAATAATATCAAATATTATTATCCTTATAATTTTACCATTTTATCCTTTTTCTCTATATGTGTGTGACCTATTGGGTTCTATCCATGTTGGCAAGTATAATATGTAATTGTGAGTTCTATCCAAAACTCACATGATTTAAACTCCTTCAAATCATTTTATCAATCCCCATTGATATTTTTGATACATCATTATACAAGTCATGATTGGCCTCTAGCTAGGCATCATGACTACCCAAATGTCAGGAAAGTCATGTGATTTGACTATACCCTTCCATAGAACAGTTACCATGCAATTTACTCCTTTCACCACTCTTATCTCAATTAGATTCTGAGTATGGATTTCTGTCAAACTCATTATAAATCTAATTATATATGTTTCTATTAATTTAACCATTGTTTCCAAAATGCCCTCTATGGATCTCTATCCATCTTGGCATTTTACTCTGACCAGAGATTCTCTGAACAAGGTAATTAGAAAATCATACGAGATAACTTCCCTTATTAAAACTGGGATGGTGAATCCTTTGTCAATTACTCAACTATCTTCAAGTAGGTCATGATATACCCAATCTCCTAACTATGTTCACCTCCTAATTGGAAGTAATCAGTTATGGAGTCAAAGTATACCACTTGCTACTTAAGATAACTTTGGTGATCTCAAGTCTAAGGATATTTGCACAACCGCTATGAAGAGATTCCTCACTGACATAGATTTAATATCCATGTGAGGATTCTCTTTGCAGGTCTCCAATGAACTTTTTTTTCTAACAAGCATCCATATGTTAGCTTTGATTATCTTCCATAATCACAGTTATGAAAACCACTGCTTGAACCATTCAAGAAGCATAACATGTGCTAGTCTGTTTGAATTAACAATGTCCTATCTTGTTAATTCTATGACTAGGGATATTTAAGATATTAAACACATTTGCATGCAATATACATCTCATATTATGAACACCTTCATGATTTCCTTTGCACTGTGTTTATAATATCTAGGACTTCATTTATTAATTTAAGATTTACAAACTCATGTATTTAAACATTGCATTAATAAATGAATGATGCCTTTTATTAAGAATATAAATTTTATACATATGAAAAACATCCCTATTACATGGGCTCTAGGGCATACTCTCTAACAAGGTATGCCATTGAGAATTGACAATGAAGTAGATAAATACAATATCTATTGTTGATGTATATATGCTATGATAAGCGGTCTGACTCAATATGTGAACAAGTACAAATTGCAAAAACACATATTGCCATGATTCAAGTTGCATTTATAATGTACATAGATATGCATTAACATTATGAAGACATTTAGTAGCAAGACCCATACTTTCATATTGCTTTATGGAAATCATGTATAATAGTGTTTATGACGAGATAGATCAATAAAAGGCTATATTTTATTATGTTTTCATAATCAAGCAACTATTATAATATAAATGAATATACAAATTGATGCAACTATGTGATCATATGATAGCATCCTTGTGTACTGGAGCCTAGATCTCAATATCTCAATATGGAAGTATGATAAGAATAATGTGCATTCTTATAGAAATTATGGCATTAAGCAAAGATCCTATATTAAGTAAAAAAGGATATTTTGAATCGAAATATGTTTAAGAATGGTAAAGCCTGCGGGTCTTAGTTCAATTGTGGATTAGATATGCATGCCTAGAGGGATATAGTCGCAGCTGCCATAGTTAACCCCATTTGGGTCTCGTTCCTTAATGAAATCATTGCTCAACCCCATTTCGGTCTATAGTTTGTTCATTGCTGGAACCATTGTTCGGCCCCATTTGGCTCTATTGCTTGATATCTTCGGATATAGATTGTTTGATACCTTCAGGTATCCATTGCTCTTGTTATCCACCATTCGAACTAGTACTTAAGCAGGCTATTAAAGATGATAAAATGTACACAAGATAAAGTAAAAATGTGCATTAATTGCATCACTTACATAATGTAAGCATGATGAATGGCCTATTATATTGCTTATCATGTTTTCTTTTGGCTATAAACTATTTCATTGAAATGAAATTATTGAAATGTATATCTATGAGATTTAAATTGTCATGCTATGATAGAATGTGTACAATGTTATAATAAGAACTATTTGGGTTATAGCATACATAATGAGCTTCATATGCATTGGGATTTATGAACATATGTATGTGATAATTAGACCTTCGCGGGTAATCATGATATGTAAGGTTGTTCTCTGTGATTGCATGCAAAGTTGATTAGTCAATACCTATAAATTGTTTACACCTGTATGTGCACTCTAATAACTCTGACATAAGCCAAAGGACAACGTCTGACATAAAATGAAGTTGGTTGACATTTAGTTGCCATAATAAGACAACATTAAGGAATACATGATTGTGAATAGAAGTTATGAGTTATAATTGTATTCCATAACTATAAGTGTATGATATATATAAAGTAATCATGCTTAGCGATATCATTTATAGAAGTTACATGACACATGCACTTCTTATGCTTTGAATGAACATTAAATGCATATTTTATATAATTAACAAGATTAAACCCATATGATTGAAGGTTGCACCATCAGTAATAACAAGGTCAGAATTCATGAATGAAATAACTAAGAGGTCTATAAATTATAATATTTTATCAAGTAAGAGAGTTATCAAAGTAAATTGAAAAGCCTTTGGTAACTAGCCAAGTTCATGTCATGCTCTACATTATTGTAAGTATATTAGTATTGTTAAGGTTTAAAAATCCTTCTGAATGTTCGTTATGAATTGATAAATACTGCAAACATATATTTATTGTAATTATGAAGGTTGTAGTGTATTGATGATTATCCATGGTTAAGGGATTAGGGTGTTACAATAATAAGAAGAAATCAATAAATAGAATAAAAAACATGAAGATTGTAAGGCTCTGAAAATTTTGATTTGTATAAATAGTACTTTCCTAGCCATAATAATAACATCAGAGGATATTATAGTAAATAGTGCCACCTAGGCCCACAGGGCCCATATAAATTTTTTTCCACCAATGGAAAGTATAATTTATAATGAATATAATGGTATAATTTGAGATAAAATTGAGATCAAATAGATCTCCAAAAGGCTCAGAGAAAAAAACCCAAGCATATTAAGATTGACCACAACTTTGACTGACCCCAAAAATATTTCACAAACCTTTAAAAAAAATTTTGATTGCAAAAGCCTATTATAAATAGCCTAAATGAATTTTTGGAGGTGAAAAATAAATTTTTTGGCAACTTTGAAAAATTAGGATTTCGAACCGATAATTTTACCTTCGATCTTTGAAATGTACCAAAATAAACTCAGATTGATCTAAAATTTTAAACATGCCATAAATGATATTTTTCATATTTTTAGACTAATTTTGGAGATAACTTAACAATTAGAGAATATATCCAATGAGAAAGTGACAAGTGGCACATTATAAACCATACCTTAATAAGTGGTCAAATGGGGGATTGACTTTTCTTTTGGGAGCTGGTACAAAAGGGACAAAATATGGTAGATTTCTCTAGAGAAATCTGAACCTCTCTTCGTTTTCTTCCTCCCCCATTTTCATTTCACCATAATTCCACTATTACTAATCCAAATCTCGAGTTTCCACCAACATATTTTCTCATTCAAATTTCACATAGAATATATTCCTCACCTTATTTTCTACCCCATAGCAAGTTTAGATGGAGTTTTGGTGGAGAAAAGTCAAGGATACCAAGTTGTAAAATTTGCCAAGTAAGTAAATTTAAGGTATTTTGATAGAAAATTGTAGAGAATTGTTAGTATAGTTGATTTTGAGTATTTATGTGTTAAAATTGAAAGCAAAAACTCATGAATGCTTCTTTGTACAATTTGGCCTTAAAGTGAAATTCAATGAGGAGAAAAAAAAGAAAGGAAAAGGAAGAATAAGTGCTTTCAACAACTTTCAACCAAATGAACATAATGGTGTGTACAAGTGTATTAATGGGATAATGGTTGAATTTACATGTTTATCACTATATCGAAGCTTAAATTAATCATAAGAACATTAAAAAAATTAAAATACATGAGAAAGCTTAATGTTTGGTGGAGAGCTTACCATGGTCGAATGGTACATCATATGGAAATGATATGTTTCAATCATGATTGAATGATATTGCATATTTATATCATGGTACACAATCTATAAACATGAATGAATGGAAAGTATTCAAATGAGTATGTTATATAATGTGAAATTAATGTTAAATTATTTAAAAAGTATGTTATGGGATGAATAATTCATTTGTCCTTAGTATACAGTGGTAAAATCAGAATTTTAAGATATAATGGATAGCCATGGGGATATATATCATAGTAGAATCATGAGTTGATTTGGACTATAAAACACCATCGGTCTACTAATTGAAATGTGCACATTAGACTGTTAGTTGAGGTATTGATCACTCCATATGATCCCTCAGCATTTTTTGGAGGACATAGATTATTCCATATGGTCATTCTAGCTTATATTGGACCATTGGAGTTCTCATCCTACATATTTGGTTTGAGGGTTTTCACTAGGTACTACTAAAGGTAAATATATAAGTAATCAAGAAAAAGAGGAATAAATAGGAAATTAGATGCCAAAGAATGCTAAATATATGAATAAGTGATAAATAATGTGAAAAATATTGTTAAGCGATTAGTAGAGGCAATTATGTAAATATGTGAGAAAATAAGGGTAAAAATGTAAACTAACACTAAAATATAGTTAAAAGGGGTAACATGGTAAAAAAGGGCAAAATAAATTAAAATAAAGTTAACATGGATTAAACTATAATTTACCGTTACATAAGAAACTATAAGGACTAAAACATAAATTTAAGGGTAAAAATGAAATAAAAACTAAAAAAGAGCAAAAAAAAAAAGGTAAGTTTGTGTGGTAAGTAGTGAACTATGTGTTCAAATGAAAGTTTAGAGGCTAAATTGTAATTTTAATCCTAATGGAAAATATGTGAGAAAAAGACAAAAATAAGTAATAATAAGGGCTAAATGGTAATTTAGAGAATTAAAGGAGAAATTCTAGGATAATATGTAATAATATATAATTGAGGGTAAAATGGTTATTTTGTTTAGTGTCATTTGTGTGCAATGAAATTTTGTATAGTGTATCCACCACTAGAAAATGTCGTTGCTTAGCGCGTGGCTTTGTTTGACTGCATGTAGGGTACAGGTAACTGAAGATGTTGTGAAGATAGGGAAAAAGTAAAATTGGTATGCACATGATATGCAGCAATGGATGGAATGTATATGACATATTAGTTATTTTGGTACATGTAATATGTTTAAAAGTATGTAATAGATGTTGAATTAATAGTGGAATTATGATTATGTATAGTGACATTGGTACATAAATAATGAATTTGTGATATATTGTGTTGATGAAATTATGTGATTAACTTTAGAAGTGTTTGTGTTGCTGTTGGAGTAACGGAGTTGGAGGTTAAATATTGGGAGTATAATTTGGACACTTTGTAGGTTGGATAAGCATGATTTTTAAGCTATTATGCTTCCCAAATTTTTACCAAATGAATAATAACGACAATTCAACGCTAAACTTGAATGAATATTAAATGACACAATTAGAATTAATAGTCATCGCCATAAAAGCATCAAATGAATTTAAGTTAGCTAGGAAAACAATGATTCATGAGAATGGATACCAACCTTGTGATATTTCCAATCATATATAATGGATGTTAGGGCATTGGGTGTTACAAAGATAATGCAAATATCAAACAAAATGAAGATAGTGAAGATAATGAGGTTGATGTAAACATCAAAGAAAATGAAGATTATAAAGATAATGAAGAACATAAAGATAATGTAAATATCGAAGAAAATGAAGATATTTATGAATATGATCATAATAATGGAGGAAAACTAGCTGTAGATTTACAATTTTTTTTTCTTTTTTTTAAATATTTGTAAGTTTTTAAAACTATATATGATATTTATATTCAAGTTTTTTTAAATTTTAATTTTTTTTATTTATTTTTATGTTTAATTTTATAATGATGGTTTGGGAACCTAAGAAACATCTACTTCATTCTTAAGAGACATGGCTAACGAGAGCGGGGAAGGTCTTTTTGAAGCTAAACGACAAAATTTATTGGAAGACAAAAATCATGTTCATTAGAATAATTGAATATAGTATTTTTTTAATTCTTTTTTTAATAAATTTTATAGATTATTTTTTACATGGTCTTGAAGTTCAAGGCAATGAGATTATTGCAGTTATAGAACCTCATGACTCTTACACCCTGGATGGACATAGAAGATATATCAAACTTTTTGTTGTGATGGAATCTCCTTATGTGAATGAATTTGGGCCAGAAACTATATGAAAGACAAAGAAAATAAATCATCCTTTTAATATTGGTGTTAAAGAAAATTTTGATTTTTTGAAGCAGTTATAATTTCTCTCTTGGGTTGACTTAGCATGTCTAAAAAGACCAAGTAAATTGAATAATCATTTTAAATATTACAATTAATAATTTTTAATATTGTATAAAGGAAATCGAGTGTTAAAAAAAGAATACAGTGTATTTAGGAATATAGTGTATTTGAAAATAAAATAATCATTTTTAATATTACTATTAAGTGTTGTTTTTGGTTGTGCAATTGCAATTTGTTTGATTTTTTTAGGGGCAAAGACAATATTTATACTACAAAGTTCAAAATTTTGAAAGAACCTTTTGAATTTGGTATTGAATCATTGAAAGAAAAGATAAAATTCAATACATTGTTGTATCCTCGAAAGGAACTTACAAATTTTGCATCCATACTTTAACCATTAGCAGGTTTTATGTATATTTAATTATTGTATCATGTTATGATTTATTTAAATTTTTTTATTTACACTGCAAGAAAACTAAGTTTTAACGATCAAATTTAACGAAAGGATAAAAATTCGATCATGAAAAGCTACAACCAATGAAGAAAATTTAATTCGGTCATTAGAACTCAAATTTTAATGAAGGGTTTAATTCGGGTCGTTGATAAACTTAAAATCTGTTCGTTATTTGATTTAAAATAAAGTAGCGGGAATTCCAAACATTTTACCTCCAAAAAGTATTCTCAATTATTTTATTAAAATAAAACAAAAAATATAAAAAGTGGAAAAAACCCACAAAATCCATTTTCTGTGTGCAAACCCACAAGAGTCCTAATACGTCCCCTCACCACTCGCCGCTACCCAACACCGGAATCCACTCCATTAGCCCCACCTTCATCTCCCTTTTTCACTCTCTGGTCATTGTTTTTTTCATTTCTTTATGCCCTTCTCCGCGTCATTGATTGCTTCCTCTGTAATTGCTTCATCGTTTTCTGCAATTGATTGTGGGCCGTCGTGACTTCAGCGCCGTTGGTAACCATGGCTCCACTTCTCACGTCCGATTCCGCCACTTCCATTCCCTCCTCGAAGCCCGCAATTTCCTCAAGGTTCTTTCAAATTTGACCTTTTTTCTATTTCAAGCGTTTTCTTTTAAGGGATTATCATTGGATATGTTTTGTTATATGTAGGAGAAGGATTGTGATATTTGTGGTGTGGAGATCGCTGATGGGGCTTTACCTGTCAATGAGCATCCTTTCAAGAATAGCACAGCTTTTCTTCTTGGCAATGAGGTGATTAGTTCTGTTTACCAAAAAGGCTGTCTTTAGTTTTTAGTTATGTCAATTTTGTTCACAATTACTGCATAATAAGTTCAATTTTTTACTCCTTGATTTGCTTGAAACACTTGTCCATCTATGATTAAGAATTTCATTATAATTTTTATTAAAGAGAATAGTTTGGGCAGTTTTTATGGAAAATCTCTTTCAAACTTTCAGCTGATGATGTTTCATTGTACAATTTTGCAGGGAACAGGGCTATCTGCCAAAGAATGTGAGATCTGCGACTTTTTTTGTTTATATCCCACCATATGGGTGTGGAACAGCCTCATTAAATGTTACAGTTGCAGCTTCCATTGTTTTGCATCATTTTAAAGGTAATTATATATTAAATCTTACTAATGTAACTCATTATTCGTGCTGTGAGCATGAAGATTGATGGTTTCCTTTTCTTTCCTTTGCATTGAATATTTAAGCCTGCTTTATATTCTCAGACTATTTATGAGGTTATGTTTGTTTCAACCAACTTACCTTTCTTGTTAATTTTATGGTTTATTATGTCTTTGTTCCGTTGCTCCATGGCCTAGGCAGTTATTTAACAAGCAGAATTGCCTTAGTTTTTTTACCCTCTGTAAAATCTTGCATTCAAGATTTTTTTGCTTGTAAAGAATAGTAAAATTCTCCACCCTGGACCCACACAAATTATGTCTTAGAAAACACACAAAAGCTCTCAAAAAAAAATTGAGTAACGAGCTCTTATAAACACAAATTGTGTGTTTCTTACATATTAGGTTAAAATAAAAAATCCTCAAATTTTTGCTCTTAGGAAAAAACACCACTAATGGTTATTGGTAAAACCAAAATCAGGAAATTCTTTGCTTATAATTCAAGTCAAAAATAGAAATAACTACCTATAATTCTAATCAGGAGAAATTAACAAGTATTAAAATCCACATGCTGAATCTAACCATTAAATGTTTCAACCTTGAAACTTCAGGCCAGTGATTTCTTGTGTGATTTTGGTCAAAAGTAATCTCTTATCAACTAATATTAAGATCTTATAGAAAGATACTATAGTTATTTCCGATCAAATATTTGGCATTATTGTATGTTTTCATGTCTCAAGATTACAATTCAGTATTGTACTGCCTTCAACAGGTGAAAATCTTCACTTCTAAAATCCTATATATATTTTGTGGTGCTGTATATGTTTTATCCTTGATCAGATATTGCACGAATGTACCATCTTGGATTGCATATGGTACATGTGAAATGAATGGTGTCAATATATGGTTGACATGCTGTTGCTTATTGTTTGGTTGTTGATGCTATAAAAAAACATGATTGCCATTAATCACGCTAGTATAATTTATTTATAAAAAACTTAGAAATTTAGAAAATGGCTTTCTCTTATACACGTTATGCATAACTTGAAGAGACCTCCATCTATTATATATTGGAAATACATGCATTTCTTGACTAAAGTGTAACTTTGGTATTTTTCCAAAAACAGAATTCGTAATATAGAGACTTTAGATTATATTTTAATTATGATCCATGTTGATTATAAATAAACTGCTTCCTCAATAAAAATAACCTGCATTTTCTGTTTGTTTCATAGAAAAATAACCTGCATGCTCAGTTATAATATCAAATATTACTTGAAATTATTTCTACTGTGTAGCCAATTAAGATATTATATCAATTATTTCTTTTTCCTAATCATTCTTTAGTTATGGAAGTCATCAAACATCTTATATTCTCTCCTGATCTTTTACCTTCTTTTTATTTTACAGGCCCATATCTCCCCTTATTTGTCCTCTGCATCATCAAACCTCAGGAATCAACATTCTGTGAGTAGTCATTCTTTCTCCTTTTTCCCAATACAATTCCTTTATGTATAAATTTATATTTTAGTTTCAAAGCAGCAATAATGTCTACCTACGACTGGAATTCAATACCTTAGCTCCTAGTAGTTTTTATATATAAATATATGAGTTATGGCAAAATATATAAATTAATTGGAGGAATAATTGCTTAATTAATGGGAAATTATTCTTTGTTAGCTTCAAGGAGAAAGGAATAGTGTATTTCCTGAGGACCCAGGTCCGGTATGCTTTATTGGATCCATCACTTGTATTAGTTTAATTAATGTTATTAATTCATAAACAATTAATGTATGAAACCCAAGAACAAGGTTCTCAGCTTTACAAAACTGTATCCAATTGAAACATGCCGGTTTCTTAAATGTCTGATATCCCAATTTACTTTGATCTTTCCTATGTTTGCAGCTTTACAACGGTTGTCTAGACTCTGGTCTGGAGCCTTCAAGACTCACAAAAAGAAAAAAAGAAAAAAAAAGGAAGAGGAAGGAAATAAAAAAGCTTCAAATGCACAAGTACAGTTGATCCAACACTTGTTTTGTGAACTCTAATAAAGATATATGGCTCGCCAAGTAATAGAAGGTATTTCTCTATTTAGACTTCTGATCTGTTAACCTGAATGCAGATGCTTCAGATTTCTGGAGTGGGAATCTTCGAACAATCAGTTACTTTGATTTCCAAACATTGAAGAGAGCAACTAAAAATTTTCATCCTAATAATCTTCTTGGAAGAGGTGGATTTGGACCGATCTATTGGGTATCTTGCTCAATCTAAAATTTCTATTTTGGCTGATTGATCTATTTGTTTATTAATTATTTTTTTTTAATTGCAACAACTCTATCTATTTAAAATGAACTTGTGTGTATTAGTGAAAGGTTGTGACTTTAAAGAATAAAAAGGAGAATCTTGCCATAAATTATTATGTAGATGATGAATGAGTTTATAGCATTATTTGTTTATGCACATTATGTATTCAGATTATAGGTAATTCATTAACTTTGCAACATCCTTTTAAGCCTATGATGTGTAATATGTAAGATTTGGATTTTTAGATTTTATAAAGCTTGCTGCCATTTCTCAGGGAAAGTTACCTGATGGTTGACCGGTTGCCGTTAAAAAGTTGTTCCTTGATAAATCTCAGCAAGGGGATTGGAATTTCTTTTAGAGGTGAGGATGATCACAAGCATCCAACACAAGAACTTGGCTCGACTGCTGCAGAATGCTTTCTCTTGTAGTAAATATTTTTGGTTATTCTGAACTATCTAGCAGAATGCAGAACAAGCAAGGTGAAAAATAAATATTCTTTTCTTAGAATAAATTGCTTAAAGAATGAATTAGAGCAATTAATTTGTTGCACTTCATGCAAGTATTTTCATGACTGTCTGTAAGTACCTGTCAAGGATGTTCAAGCTTTTACATCTAACTAAACTCTGTCAAGAATCACATTAATTTTTTTTGTAAGTTTTTATCTATTCATCTATTTAGAATTGTCTGTGAAGGCAGACATCTATAGCTTTGGAGTGCTTGTGCTAGAAATTATTAGCTGCAGGAAGAATAAAGATTTAACTCTCCCTTCAGAACAGCAATACCTCCCTGAATATGTATGTTACTTGATTATCCTCAATGGAACCTTCTTTTTTTCTATTTTTCATGATAAGCTTCAAGCAGACCAAAAATTCATAGCCACTTGGAAACCCTTTTTTTCCGTGGTTTCTGTTTTATTTCTTTTCTTCTTCCTCTTGATATGGTTTTCCGAAAAGTTAAACAGCTAGATGATCAAACATACAAACTTCAAGTGTTTGTAGATGTTAAAATTTTTTGATGTATTGAATTTATGTTTACATTTTTCTGCAGGCATGAAAGTTATACGAGAGATCGGTAGTGATTGAATTAGTTGATCGCAGAATCCTAGAAGCTGGAGTTCCATTTCCATTTCACATTTCTTTCTCAACAATACATGGTCATGCCGTTTTGCCATTCTAGTAGATTCTTTTACTGATTGAAGAACTTGAAAATCCTGGTATTTTGTTTTCAAATTTAACTCATGGCTTGTGTAGTTGAAAAGAGATTATGTGATATGCAAGCTAAATTTGTTTTACTTGGTTTTGTTTTTGTTTTTTCCTTTCCCTTATACCAAGTTAAATTTGTTGCAGGATGTTACAGGATAAAGCTCTCTACAAAGTGTCTTTTGATTTTGTTGATGCTGATATTAGTGGTGCTGTTTGAAGTGTGCATTTTGTCGACTCTTCATCTTGTGCTCAGACTGAGGGGAAGGATTATTGAGCCTTCTCTCATGGCTTTGGCTGGCAAGTACAACCAAGACAAGATGATTTGCCGCAAGTATGCCCCCTTTTTATATGTTCATTTCGCATTTAATTGATGATCCATCTGTTTATTCTATTTCTCTGCTATGCTTTCCATTAAAACAGTATGAATTGGTTAGTAAGTAGTTATAATGTTTGATTACTAGAGTTTGAGAAACTGGATTTAGTATCAACTGGGAACTTACTTAGCTTCTTTGCTTTTAAATGTGTACAAGAGGTCATACATGTTCCCAATATTAGATTCCATTTCAACTTTGTCAACTGGGATTGTGTATTGTCAGTTGATTTTCAGGGGTGGTACATTGTCATCATCACATGTCTAGGGCGTGCTGTTTTTTACCAAACAATGGAACTAGGATCAAAACTGTAATTTAAATTTCTCTTCGTGATTGAATTGCTTTGGGACTGCAACAACTAAATCTAGATTATTATTTATGCATCATTGATCTGACTTGAGAGTGTGATGGAATTAGATAAGTTTACATTCTTGTGCCTTACTGAGCCTTAGAATTTAAATTTCTCTATGTGATTGAATTGTTTTGGGACTGCAATGCATCATTGATCTGAGTTGAGGGTGCTTGTTATGGAATTATATAAGTTTGCATTCTTGTGCCTTACTGAGCCTCATAAATTCTTTTTTAACTGTTATCTCTTGTTTGACTGCATTATTGTGCATATGCTCCAGAGGGATTAGAGATGGGACTAAAGTTGAACCCTCTTTTATTGTCGTTATTTGAACAGAGGGCATCCTAGTCCCAACATTGAATTCCATTCACAATCTTTTATCGACTGAACCCAGTTTCTTGCAGTTGATTTTTTTGGATGATATATGTCTTCTCTATATGCAAGTATGTTTTATACTTAGATTTCTGTTGACTGACCTGTTACATTTGTAGTGTATGGACATAAAACATGGGATAAACCTAGGGATTGAGGCCAGAACTATTGTGCTGTTTTCTGCCTTTTATTAATTTATCCTCTTATGGTTTCGTTTCTTCGCCACTGCTTGCTGTTAATACAATTGTTTGCTTGATGACTGTTGTTGTATTTGTATATTTGTTTTGGATCGCCATATTGTATTTCAGCATATTACAATTTGTCATTAAACTTAATATTATTTTTTACTTTTTTTTTTTCCAGCTCCTATCATGTTTTGAAAATTTTGAAGTGTGTATACAATTACACTTGTTGGATTTTGGATATTTTGAAGTGTGTATACAATTACACTTGTTAGAGATTTTAGATATTTAAGGTAAATGACATTTTAAATTAAAAGTATTCGATTTTTTTGCCATTTGATTTACTGCCTTTAATTTGTGCATGAATATTAATCATAAATTTATACTTTAAATTCTATAGGTCTTCTAAACAATAGAAAAGGAGGGTATGAGGTTGATTATGTATTCTTCTTAAGATTCTAAGTGAATAGAAATTGGTATCAATTGGGGCTGTTTTTGTTAACAAACTTGTATGAGACAAATATAATGTTAAAACAATTTCGGAATATCGGTATATTTTGTAATTGGTATTTTGCTATATATGAAAGGACTACTAATTATAATTTTGGATATATGTATATATATATATATATATAGATGTGTGTGTGAATGATGTGTACATGTATTACTCAAATAAAATATTTTAATTATTTTGAAAATTTAATATTATTAATCAAATTTACTTTTAGTGAAGAAAAATTTGGTCGTGAGAATGTACCATTAACGATCGGAATTTTCCTCGTTGAAAGTTAATTCATTCAACGAAGGGATGATCCGGTCACTAAAATGAATTTTCAATGACTGCAAATCCCTTTGTTGGAGGTGAATACAATTAGAAAGGGGAAAATGTGGTTTCTAAAAGTTAGTATTTAGCACTGAAAATATTTTGGTCGTTAATGACTTTAATGACCGAAATGTTACCGGTCGTGGATTCTTTTAACGATTGGAATATATTTTAACGACTAGGATAAATACAGTTGTTAATTCTTTCAAAGATCGGAATTTTTCTGATCGTTGAAACCTTTAACGACCAGTATATTATCGTGAAAAAATTCGGTCTATACTTTTACCCACGGAGCTTGTTATCACCGGTTTTTCCGGTTGTTAAAAGTATTTAACGATCGGATTCTGGCCTTTAACGATCGAATTTTTCTTCATCAAAAGGCATTTTTTTGTAGTGTTATTATAACACTTGGATACAATTTTTTATTATTTAAGGAAGAAATGAAAGTATGATAAAAGTGTACAATATAGTTTCTATAATACTCATATATCGTGAATATTACAATGTAATATAACAATAATTCAAGTATAATACACGTATAAAATATGATCCTACTCTTACATGCCACACACAAAACACAAAAGATTATTTTCTTTGTTGCACAACTAAATCCAAGTCCAGTGCCTATTCTTTTGAGTCTCGGCCTATGTCCTTCAAATATTTGTGCACAGTAAATAGCTACGAGCTAAGCATGAAATGCTTAATGGTGGATAACCAATTAATAAATTTCATATCCGCACAAATGAACGCTTAAAATTTTCATTTTTACCAAAAATTTTATTTAATGTTCATTTTTTGTTTCAAACAATTATCTTTATTTTCTCATTCTTCCGTTATTTTTTCTTTTCTGATTGTCGATTCTTGATTTGCATTATTACTAATTTGCTAATCTCTTTTTAATTCCTTGTACTGAGTTGCCTTTTTATTCTTAACACATATATGTCATCATTTAAACACCCTTTAGTCTTTACAATTATTTTAGTATCATATTTATTTCCAATTACTCATTTCCAAATTCATTACCTTGATTACGATTCATCTCATGACTTTTTCTTACCTTGATTTCCATTCACTGTTTCATTCTCTATTTATTTTACGACTTAATTCTCGTTACTAAATTTTACCATAGTTATTAAAATCGGACCGGATCGGCCGGTTGTATCAGTTCAACTGCGAATCGGTAGGCCATCCGGTTAGTTTAACTGCTGAAAATCAAATTGAACCGAAAACAGGACAAAATCGGATTTTTTGCTAAAAAGTATAAAAAATTATTTTTTTTTGTATATTTTCACACACACACCCACACCCACACACACACACACACACACACACATATATATATATATTATTTATTTATTTATTTGAAAAAATTAGTATTTTAAATTTTAAGTATATCACTTAATAATTTAATATACTAATTATATTTTTGATTCAATTTTAATCATATATATATATATATATATTTCATTATTTATTTATTTAAAAAAATTAGTATTTAAATTCTAAATATGTCACTTAATAACTTAATATATTTATTATCTATTTGGATCATTGTAATAGTATATTAAATTATTAAGTAATATCTTTAAAATTTAAAATACTAATTTTTTTTCAAATAAATAAATAATAAAAATTTAATATATATATATATATATATATATATATATATATATATATATATATATATATATATATATATATATATATATATATATATTTGTGTTTACTTCATTAGTACTCTATCTAAATATGAAATTATTTTTATGATATGATTGTATTTTTATATTTCTAAGATATGATATTCGAAAATACATAATTTATCACTTGTAATAATAAAATTAAAATTATATTTTGTAACTTATTATTAGAATATTTGTGATATATATTTAATATTTGATGAATATTTTTTTTAATTTTTATACAATAGTATTTAAAAAATTATAATATTTTTAAAATAGAAAAAAGCCAGATTGAATTTGGTTGAACCGATCGAACCACAAATCCTCTGTCTTATCGGTTCTTTATCCGATCCGATTTTAATAACATTGAATTTTATCATTTTTCTTGTCATATTAAGTTTTTGTCAGATAGGCATTTTGACTTTTAAATGTCTACACAGCAAATTTACCTTTCAGTATACTCATTCGATTTTACTACTGTCATTATTAGTTTATTCGACATATTCATGTGTATTTTACCTTAAGCCTTATTTTCATATTATTGGCATTGGTCTTTTCTATGCTTTTATCTCAAAATTAATAATTTAATTCAACTCTCTTTGTTTTCACTTTTATTAAAATTTTTATTCAATCTCTAGTTTATATTTTAACACTAATTCACATATCGATTTTTTCAAATCCTTTCTTTTGTTACTAATTTACAACTAAGCCCATAATGTAGTATCCAATTTATTATTTGTCTTCTATTTGTTACTTAACTCTTAATTTTTCATTTACAATGCTCGTATACAATAGTCCATCATCTCCTATTTTTACCTTAGGTCTCTCGGGTTCCTTTTAATTTACGTTTCTTGTTTATCTTTATTTTTGAATTCGTTTTCCTTTTCTCATCCTATTGAAATAAATTTACATATTTACTTCCCAAATTACTAACCTTGGTCCTTCCACTTTCTAGTTACGCGTAAAATTACTGTTTAACCCATATTATATTTTTCTTTCCTTCTTTGTTAATTCTCTTTCTATTGATCGATTTAGGTCACATATGTTTTATAGTCTATTCCCTAATTATTGTCCTTTATCTTCTTAATTGCATTTTAATCTTCCTTTTATTCTTTGTTTACGCTTTATTTACTCACATCCATTTACTTACAATTCTAATTGTTTTCCACCATTAATTAGTTAATTGTCCCTTTTTTTATCATTTATCTTGTCTTCTTTCCTCAATTTACTTTTTAAGTTAACATAATGGCAAATTACTTTTTGGTCCTTATAATTTTAGTCTGTGCTCAGTTTCAATCTCCATAATTTGAATTTATATTTTTAATTTCTCAATTTCTTTTTTACCCTTTTTCATTACCATTTTTATCTTTTAATCTTTTAGTTTCTAATTTTTAGTGAAAATTATATTTTAGTCCCTAAACTTTCATTTTATCACATAATTCATTAATTATGATGCTAGTTTATCTTTCTACATTTCTGCATTTTTTATTTTGTTTTTACCCCTCATTTTATGCTTTAATCCTTAACGTTTCTGTATGCAGTGGTAAATTACCACCTAGCCCCTATTAACTTTATTTTCATGCATTCTCATCCTTTTTACCATTTTACTTCTCTTAACTATATTCTTAATGTAAATTTACATTTCTACCCTTATTTCCTCATTTAATTATGAAATTATCCTTACTAATCATTTAATCAAATTTTCATATTATTTGTCCGTTTTGTACATGTTTAGTTTTCTTTAATCAATTATTTTGTTTATCATAATTATTGAATTTTATTCTAACTTCATTATAATTTGCAAACTTGGCCTTACTTATAAATAAAAGCTTATCTCATTTAATCTTTAAATTACTCTTAAAAATTTTAATTTTACTATTTTTCCTTATTTACTTATTTTACCTACCAAAAATCTTATTTTAATACAAATTTCATTATTAACCTTGATTTAGAGTAAAACTTCACTTTTACCATCCAGTGTCTTCATCTTATCTCAAAGTTATATTTAAATCTCCATCTTTTATCAAAATTACATTCAGATCTTTAACTTTTATCAAAATAACATTTAAATCTCATCTTTCATCAATATGATATCTAGGTCCTGTATTTTACTAAAAAGACATCTAGGCCCTATCTTTTATCAAAATGACATTTATGTCTTTTTTTTACCAAAATAATATTTGTATCCCAATTCTGCAATAATAACCATTTTACCCTAACTTTTCCTCTTTAATCATTTTTTACATTTTTAACCTACAATTTATATTTTCTTTCATTTCAGTCTTTAAATTCAATTCTTTTACCAGAACTATAGTTTTGTCCCTATTTCTCAACTTTTTCACCAAATTACGATTTTTCCTTCCTTTTACCAAATTCATTCCTTAATTCCATTTTCACCCTTTCTCATTATAATTTTATCCTCTTTTGAGCATTTTACCCTTAATTACTCATTTTGTCATATTTCTTCCATTTTAAATCCTTAATTTTTGTATTTATTTACTATTTACCATTTTCTTCCAATTTTCATGATATTATCACCATTATTTCAGTTTTGCCCCTTGTAACTTCTATAGTAACGAAAATCCTCGAGTTAGATATGTGGGATATAAGCCCATGTATCCGTAATAAGCTGAGGTGACCTATGGAGGGCCAATACCTCAACTAGCATCATACTATCTCTCTTTTCTCCCTTTTTCATTTTTATCATCTTTTATCATACTCATAATGTGGAATCATCTTTGATCCATTTCTATCATGTTCTTGAGGTTTAATTTACATGTATCTAACATTATTTCACCATTTCTATCATTCATTCCTTTATAATTCCATAATGCTCTATTTGGCCATCACTAGGTTAAATACGTTCAAATTTGTTTAATTCATCAAACACATTTGTACCATGTTTTTCATGCATATGAAACATAATTCTAACCTTAAATTAATTTAATTCTATATCTAACTTGAATATCATTTACTTACATAATAAGTTTCATAAATAATATACCATTTCTAGTCATATTCTCATGTATTTAACATCATATATTTCATCATTTATCATCTAATTTCATTAATCTACTATTAATTTGAATTAAATCCAACATTACTTAACTTTTCCTTAAGGGACATAATAGGTTCCTAAACCATTTTCATGCTTTTAATCATTCTTTTTTTTTTTACAAGTTTTCATGTCAGTTCTATTATTATCATTCAATTTCACTAATCTACCTTTAATTTAAACTCAAGCATCATTTACATCAAAAGTCTCAAAATAAATAAATTAGGGTTACATGAAATTAGTCAGTTTAGTTATCCACTTACCTATTTTCTAAGCTCTTTTTATGCTTTCTCTTCCTTTTCTACTTTTTCCTTCCATTTTCCCTTTGATTCCACTTGATTTCCCTTAGAATTCCAATATGGCCAAACTCCTCCTTGCTTCTTTTTCTTAATTTTTTGAATTTTACTCCAAACCTTTTTCTTCATAATTTAATCCATTTTCTCCATTCGAATTAAGCTCTAGAGATGGTTAGAGATAGAATTAGGATCTTAGAATTATCTAGAGTGAAAATTTAGGTGGGATTATGCAAGAGAGGAAACAAAATGGGGGAAAATGGTAATTATGGGAGACGACTAGAAAGAGGAAGAGAGTGGAAGATTTTTGTAGAGAAATATGATTTTTAGCCTTTATATACCTAGGTCAAGTGGACCAAATCAGGTCCAACCACTTTAGTCCAACCAGTTGGTCTAAATTTACTTAAATAACTATTATTTTGGCCCAATTATTTTTCTACCATTTCTCTTGTTTAATTTTTCAAAAAAATAGGTCCATGATGCTTGAAAAATATTTATTAGACTACACACGAACACTATTTCTCAATTCAATAAATTTTTATCGGTCCAAAAACTCAATTTTTTTAAATTAAAGTAAAATAATGGTAGAGACATTTTAGACAACTAAAACCACAAAAGTGTCTGAGGTAATAAATTGCCCTTGGAAGTTTGATCGACCACAAAGAAGAAAAGGAGAGCAATTACCATCTCAAGCCATCGATACTCTCTTCTTCCTTTTTTCTCATTTTTTTCATTTAACTTATTTATTTCAAGATCTAAATCTATTGGGAATTATTAAAGTTATAGGAATAAAGTGCTAATTGAAGAAGTAGAGTTGGTAAGGATGAAGCGGTTGAGCAAAGCAACACGAAGGAAAAATAGAAGGCATTGAGGTTGTGCTACAATTCTCTTTAAGAGGTAAGGGAAAAACTAATTTATGTTTAACTAAAGTTTTAACTTATTGGTTTCTATCTTTAATGGTGCTAATCCGAAATCAAGTCAAGTATGTTAAACATGTTTAATAAGTGTCAATGTTACTAGATTCTGTTATAGGTTTCCTAAACTTGCTGGAACTATTATTATGAAATTGTATAGGATTGCTCTTTTATGTTAGAATCCTTTAAGCAAAGAATCAATCTCAAATTGATGAACATTTCTTAAGTTCTTATGAAGGTGGATATCTGATAAATTATTAATATTAAACAAATTCCAAGCTAAAGGTTTAACTTGAGGAAATTAATTAAGAAATGATGAAATTATAATCCTTAGAGTTAGAGTTATATTGAAAGTTAAATAATTGGGATATTAGATAATTTTAGGCCATGGTTTTTGGACTGGAAGCTACAAGTTAAGTATGAAATCATCTACAAGGAAGCTAAAAAATTAGATCAATGTAGCTAGGATAAAATCTGGTTCAGTCAGGTCATTAGGGTACTTTCAGTCTAGAGGCAATCAACCTAATCGAGATAAGCTTGGCTTAGTCGGGTCATTTGGTCTACTAGTCCCTTTTATTTTGTTTATGCATTTTGTAATTCTTGCCTTTATTCTTTGAAGTCTAATGTTAATGAAGCCATGTAAAGTTAATAGTAAACTATTTATATGATTAATAAGTATATTATTCCTTTTGAAGCTCCAGCTTAGGATTTAACTTGAAAGACTGTGAAAGCTGAATTGAATGCTCACTACCCTATTGAGCTTCAAATAATGTATATATACACATACAAATATTTTTATCTAGATTTTAATAAGTTGAGACAAGAGGGTGGTCAGGTATGAAAGTTCTATAGCTGAATTTAGTTACCCGTAAAATAATTGGTGATACGTTAAAGCCATTTTGAGTGTGTGACTAGTAAACCCTTAATGTTTGTGGAAAGTAACCTTACTTCAGTGGTTGTTATCTTTCATAATAGAAGGAGGAGTTTACTGATCTCATTTTATAATAGATCAAGTTAGTGGATGTTTTGGGAATGACTTTAATGATATACACAATCTGCAAATAGTATATTAAATTAAGCTTCTCACTTTCAACAAATAAGAACTCTACATAAAATGTGTGATAATCATAATTTGTTAAGTAGTGAGACTGATAGATATTAATTGCAAACTTTTTAGCTCCCAAGAAATTGGAACCCTAAATGATTTCTAAGTTGTGATTGTTGGTTATTTATTGGTATTGAATATTATTAAGGTGTACGTTCAGCAGGAGGTAAATTAATTAAAAATAGGTAAAATTATGACTCCCACATTAAGCCAAGCAAGGAATTAAGTTAATAGAATATTATTTATGATATGTGTTATGAGTTGCATGAGCAGCATGAAAATTCTTTCAAGAATATGAGAATTTTTATCAACCTAACTGAGATGATTATTGTCTCAACCGGGTCATTAAGATTTAGCTAGTCTAAATTGGTGTGACATAGCTGAGACAAAATCATCTTAACCGGGTGCCCTTTCTTATACCTATTTCAATCTATTTAACTTAAGTTTTAGCTTTTGAATTTTTTGATGTTAATTACCTGCTCTCTATTTACATTAATGAGTTAGTGACTTATTCTTTCCCTGTGAAATATTTATCTATTGAAAGCTATAGCTTGTAATCTTAGCAAGTGACAATGTTTTATTGATTTCACTCTCTGATGATTCTGGTAATCACTGTATATACATACATTTCATCTTTCCTAACAGGGCTTTTGAAATTTTTATAGTAAGTCACTATAGTAAGGTTAGGTCTGTAAGATCATTGTCAATCAATTCGGCATGCCTAAGGATTTCTGCAGTTGCTTTTGTGACACATTAGTGTCTTCTGAATTTGGTGTATAATGCCTTTGAATTATGAACCTTGGGCCATTACCCCTTTCATCCTTTTGTTTGATATCGAAAAAGGTGTGTTATGTTCTGTACTGCATTATTTCCTAGCTTTATAAGTATTGGAAAATGGGATATGCATATACATCTAAATAGTATTTGTATGTGGCTGTGTTGAATTAAGTGTAAATATCTTCAATGTACTTGCACATCGAATATAGACCAAAAGTAAATTTCTAAATGAAGTTAAACTTATAAGTCATTACCTGTATGACCTATTAATATTCCATTCAGATTTTATTAATGTTCACAAAGACTTGGTAAATTATTAAGTTTAAGTTATTCTCCATCATTTAAGGAATTATGTACTTTAGGCATTTAATGCTCATTTTTCAGTTATTTCATATTAAGCTTATTTTACTGTATGTTATTTCTTATAGAGTGTAGTTTTAGGAAAAATTAAGTGTCACACTTAGTTAATTGACTTTCTACCTATATAGTTGTTTACTTGTTTAGAGACAAGTTTAAGTCAGAACAACCGCAATCTGCTAACTTAGGAGTTTAGGTTACAGTTTTAATCATTCCTTTATATGCCTAACAAGAGTGTTGTAATGATTTATTATTGTAAATCATAAAAGATAATAATTGATGATGTCAATCTTTTTTTAGTTTTAATACCCTTGTACCCTCCTAAGAGGTATTAGGGCTTGTTAAATGAGGTCCCCAACTTATCTCTGGTTTGGTCTCATAAGGTTAGAACTCATTTGTAATGTTTTATTGGGTGGTGACTCCATGGTACCTAGCTTATGGTGTCCAATAGATGCCCTCGTAGGTTGATTGCTAACAATGCAATAAAGATACCCCAAGATGCTATCTCATGCCTTTTTGAGGCCTGACACTTGATGAATAAGGGCAAATCCCTATCCATTGAGAAGTGACCAGCCTTCACAAATTAAATGAACCTTTATCAAGTCTTGGGTCCTAAAAGCGGACTTTTGAGAACCAACCAGATACTAATCAGGTGTTCGGCAAACCATGGTGGTGACTGTTAGTGTAAGCCCTAGCCCTAATACATTGTAATAAAACACTTTGGTTAATAAATGAGGCATTTGTTTTATCTGTTGTATTCCTGTGCATATCAAAGGATAGAACTATCCAAGAATGTTGTATCAGTTTAAGTTATCATGTGTGAGGTACATGGTTGTAAGACCTTGAAACAAATGAGACTTCATTCTAAATATCCCTGGTCAGTCATTGTTATGGGAATAACAATGAATTTAGACTAGTATGCTCTCTCTGATAAGTTGAGTTCTGTCTTACGGATCATAAGGACAAGAGTGTCAATTAGAGATCATAGATACATGTTAAAGAACATGGTATCTGGATTCGATCCACTCATGAGAACACTACATGGTACAAGTCGTAAGTGTTTCTCATATGCAAGTTTTGTATCGGAGTTCTTAGACCTAAAATCTCTATAAAACTCTTTATGAATTACTGTGTGCTTTGACATACACCTAACGTGCTCGTAACAGAGTGACAAGTACGGGTATGCTTGGGTATACATTGATTCATGTTAGAGAGCATGAGAGAAGTGAAGGGATTACCCCTCTCTATAAGAGAGAAAATATCATCGACCACTTGATCAGTGAACTGAGAAGTGTATGGCCATACCGAGATGAAATAATGAGTAATCATTATTTATCTGAGAGTTCAGTGTCACTGGAATATCAAGAAAGGAATTAATATATATAAGGATGACTAGTTCCATGCCTTATATTAATTCTGATATATTTTTGGGTAAGGGGACTGTGCAAAATTTCATTAGGTCACTAAATGCCATATGCATTTTCATTTAATTTGGAATGCTATAATATCTTGCTAGAGAATATTTATAGCCTTTGAATTAATTCATTAATTCATTGCCAACATTAAATGGACCTATAGGATCGCACATAAAGTATTGGACTTAAAATAATTAAATTAAGTATTGGGGCATTAATTTGGGCTTTTAATTAAATTTAAATTAATGTGTGTAATGGGTTATAAGATTGCTATTGGACCTTGGCCTATGAGAGAGAGAAATTCAGCCCACAAGGTTTAATTTCAATTAATTATGTCTTGTATTAATTTAATTAATTGAGTATTAAAGCCTAAAAGACTTATGATCAAATTAAATCACTTAAATAGGGATATTAGTGGCCAAAATTCCTAGAGAAAAATTAAAGGAATTTCGGCACATGTATCATTTAATTAAGTGGTTTATTTGATTTATATGTCTTATCTTTTTATCTTGGATTAAATCAAAGGAGTTTTTATCAATATTTATTACTTGTTTTAATTAAGTGATAAAGGCTAAGATTATTTATCTAGAGGTAGTAGATTTTAGATTTATCACTTAAAAAAAATAAATTGATATTGAATGAGAGAGAAAAAGAAAACCTAGTCTTTCCTTTGGTTTTGGCGTGAAAATCATCTCTCTCTCAAGATTTTTCTTTTGGCCGAATTTCTCAAGAAGAAATAAACTCCTTCATTCTCTTGTGTTCTTGGATGTCTATAGCATCTTAAAGAAGTATAAGATTAAATCTTGTAGCTTAAACCATTGCAAGTACACAATACTTAAAGTGAGAGCTAGCAATCTCAATTTTAAGCTATCTTTGTGATTGTGTGTGTGAACATAGAGAAGAGTGGCATAAAGGCTGTTCTTTTGGCATTGGTAGAGAGGATCAAAGGTTGATATATCCTTCTTGATTGTTGGTCATCATCAAAACCAAAATATTGAAGTGCATCTTAAGTTGTAAGTTCTACAACCCTAAAATTGCATGTTTCGTTTCTTGCTTTGGAATTGTATGGTATGTATGATAAAATTTTTTGTTTTTCCGCTGTGCTATCATCACATTCATACCGTGTCATATTCCATCAGTGGTATCAGAGCCTAAATATGCTTATTTTAGGGCTTTGGATGCATGAAAAAATTAATTAAAAATCGTTATTTTGAAGACATGCAATGCTGAAATTTTCTGTTTTGAGTTTTTTGCATTGTTTTGGTGTAAAAACGATTTTAATTGATTAGATAGGTATTATAATTAATATGACATGTTAATATACTGTCCTAAGATGTTCTAGGAGCTGTTAATGGTCGGATTTAATTGATAATACCTGATGGTACATGTTAATATTTAAACTAGGTGCTATTTGGTATGTTAATTGTTAGTTTAACAACTAGTTTTAAATATTAAATGTAAAAATGATTTTGGCATGTTTGTAAGTAATTTTTAAAGATTAAATATCAGGTCTGGACATATTTTAAATTTGGTTTTAATTCTGGTCCATAACAATTTAATTGATTAATTTTAAAATCACTTAAAACTATGACTAGTTTGTGTTTGTTACATGTTTAATCAACAATTTTTGTTTTGGTTTGATTAAAATGGTATAAACACATTTAGATCAAAATGGTACAGAACATTAACTCAATTTTTATGACCTTTTTTAAATCATTAAATGACTCATAAAATTGATTTATGTGTTTGTGCATTTTTGTGGCATCATATAAGCATTAAACAACTAGTTTAGTGTTGTTTGTTTGTTTTTCATGAATGCCGTGTATATATATATATGTTCTTCATGATTATATGTTTTAATTCATGTTGGTACATATTACATGCATTTTTAATGTTTATGGGCTAAATGACATAAAATTAAAAATGGCAAAATTGGAAATTATACTAGAGTTGATTTATGGCACAAATCTAACTAATTCGTGTTTTGGGCTTTTAAGAGAACTTATTCTATAAGAGGATTTAGTCCATTGGGCTTTGGCCCAGGCCCATCATGGGATCTTCTCTTAAAGGTTCAAGTACACAATTTTCATTAATGGGCTTGGCTAAATTAATTAAAATTGGACTTTGTTTGATCCATGAATGTTATGTATATTTATTTGCTTGTTTGGTGTGATGAATGGATATGCATGGTGCATTCATGGGCCTTGGGTTTTGTAATTAAATATGGCCTGCGAGCCATTATGTATTATTGTAAAAGTTTCATTTATTTCTTAGAATAGAATTTACTTGCAGACTTTGTAAATCAAGACGAAGCCCACCGGAGTGGAGAAGCCAAACTTGAAGATTCTTATGTAATAGTATAGAATCTTAGTTGTAGGTTTTTAGGCCCATGTTTGTCATGCTTTACTTTATACAAATTATATATATATATGCATGCTATGTATGGATGACAAAGCGTATGCCATGTAAGCCGTAATAAAATGAATCCCTAAAATAGTAAGTCACAAAGTTGCCTTCCTAATTCGAAACATGTCAAGGCATCGATCATCGGTCACTTAGACTAGGAGTCCTAGATGTGCCCGATTATCTTTGTGAGGCATGGGTTGTGAATGTAGGTTGGACTTAACATGGAAAGGAATGCCTGGACCTATGCAACTAATAAATGGGTTTATGCTATAACATCTTAAGATATTAGCCCATTTGATCCAAGAGTCATGTACGAGACATGATTGGAGTTTTTCCTACCTAAGTAACTTAACTTGTTAGGTGTACAAGCTCAGCTTGACTAATAAGTTGTTGTGAAAAGTGGATCTTGGCCCACATTAAATCACTAATGTGAATTATTTAAAGGAATATTAATTCGGTTTGTGGGATTATAAATAAGACCTCATTTAATCTTGCTAAATTTCATTGTAGATTGAAAATGGCATCTTCAAACAACAATTTCTCATTGCGATCGGTCCTTGAAAAGGACAAATTGAATGGCACCAATTTCATAGAATGGTCTCGAAACTTAAGAATAGTTCTTAAGCAAGAGAAAAAGTCATATGTTTTGGATGCACCCTTGCCTGAAGAACCTGCTAGGAACGCCTTTGCGATTCAAAAGGAAACTTTTGAGACCAAGAAGAGTGACTCCAATGGTGTGACCTGTCTGATGCTAGCCACTATGGTGCCTGAATTAAAAAAGCAATTTATGGACCAAGAGGCTTATGCGATCATGGTGCACCTCAAGGAGATGTTCCAAGAGCAAGCAAGTCACGAGAGGTTCGTGACAACAAAGGCCTTGATTTCTTGTAAGATGGCTGCGGGTACTCCTGTTAGTACCCATGTACTCAAGATGAAAGGGTATCTTAATACTCTTGAGAAGCTTGAGGTACAAGTGCCAAAGGAATTGGCCACTGAATTGATCTTAGGATCATTGACTGATGATTATGATCCATTTGTGATGAATTATAACATGCATACAATGAACAAGTCAGTCACTGAGCTTTATGGGATGCTTAAGAATGCTGAAGAGAACATTCGAAAAACCAATCCCGTATTGATGGTTCAAGGGGGCATTAAAAAGGAATCCGCTAAGGGAAAGGGAAAGGGAAAGGCAAAACCCAAGAATGACCTAGCTCGGTTCAAGTCAAGTGGGAGTGCACCTCAGGCCCAATCCAAGCCCAAGGCACAGAAACTCAAAGAGAGTGAGAGCACTTGCTTCCATTGCAACAAGATAGGGCATTGGAGGAAGAATTGTGCTCTCTTCAAGGAAGAACAAAAGAAGAATGGAGCCAAGGCGTCCAGTTCTGGTATTTTTGTTGTTGAGGTTAACCTTTCTATTTCTACCACTTGGGTATTGGATACCGGTTATGGTTCTCACATTTGTTCAAATGTGCAGGGGCTAAGAAATAGGCGGTTACTTGGGAAGAATGACGTGGACCTCTGTGTGGGAAATGGAGCATGAGTTGCTGCCATGGAGATAGGTGACTATCACCTCACTTTACCTTTCGGACTTTGTATAGTTTTGAATAATTGTTATTATGTGCCTGCTATGAGCAGAAACATTATTTCAGTTTCATGTTTGAATTTGGATGAATTAGATTTTGTTATTAAAAATGACAATGCTCATATTCGTCGCCAAGGCATTTCTTATGACAATGTCATGTTGCAAAATGGCCTTTATATCCTTGATTTACAAAACAAAGAGTTCATATACAACATTAATACAAAGAGGGTTAAATCAAACGAATTGAACCCTACTTACTTTTGGCATTGTCATTTAGGACATGCAAACGAAAAACACATTTCAAGACTCCACAAAACTGGAGTGCTTGGGTCATTCGACTTAGAGTCTTATAATACATGCGAGCCATGTTTGTATGGAAAAATGACAAAGAGTCCTTTTAACAAGAAAGATGAAAGGACTAATGGCTTATTGGAACTAATACATACCGATGTATGTGGACCATTAAGTACACAAGCTAGAGGTGGTTTTAGCTACTTTGTGACGTTCACAGATGACTTCGGTAGATATGGTTGTCTATCTAATGAAGTACAAATCTAAAACTTTTGAGAAATTCAAAGAGTTTAAGAACGAAGTAGAAAAACAACTTGGCAACAGTATAAAAGCCATTCGATCAGATCGAGGTGGCGAATACTTAAGCCAAGAATTTGACAGTCATCTAAAAGAGTGTGGTATTATTTCACAGCTCACTCCTTCCGGAATGCAACAATGGAATGGTGTGTTCGAAAGGAGAAATCTAACTCTGTTGGATATGGTTTGATCTATGATGAGTCAAGCTAATCTTCCTGTCTCTTTTTGGGGTTATGCATTAAAAACTGCTGCGTTTCTACTAAATCGTACTCCAACTAAAGCAGTTGAGAAGACACCATACGAGGTATGGACTCGGAAAGAACCCAATATGTCGTTTCTCAGGATTTGGGGCTGTGAAGCACATGTTAAGAAATTAACATATGAAAAACTAGAGTCCAAATCCACTGTCTGCTTGTTTGTGGGTTATCCCAAAGAAACAAAGGGATACTACTTTTACTCACAAGCCGAGAAAAAAGTATTTGTTGCTTACAAGATTGTTTTCTTGGAAAAGGAGTTCCTTCTCAAGAAAGACAGTGGGAGTAAAGTAGAACTTGAAGAAATTCAAGTGCCACAAGCTCCTATAGAGGATGAGTTGGAAGTAGGATCAAGTTCACAACCAGTTATGGAACAAGAACCCATTACACAAGTACCTAGAAGGTCCGGTAGGATACGTCAGGAGATTGAGAGATATGGATTTCTAATCACTAACAGTGACACTATTGAGTTAGTAGATCGTAATACTACCTACCGAGAAGCTATTGAAAGCCCAGACTCGGAAAATTGGCTTGAAGCCATGAAATTCGAGATACAATCAATGTACGATAACCAGGTTTGGACCTTGGTTGATCCACCAGAAGGTGCGAAGGTAATTGAATGCAAGTGGCTATTCAAACTCAAAGCTGATAAGACCTACAAAGGTAGACTAGTAGCAAAAGGTTTTCGACAAACTCATGGTGTAGACTATAACGAGACCTTTTCGCCTGTAGTCATGCTCAAGTCCATTAGGATCTTGCTTGCCATAGTTGCATATCATGATTATGAGATATGGCAAATGGATGTCAAAACTGCTTTCCTCAACGGAAATTTACTTGAGGATGTGTATATGACACAGCCTGAGGGTTTTGTCAATTCCAAGCATCCTAAGAAGGTTTGCAAGCTTCAAAAATCCATTTATGGATTAAAGCAAGCATCCCAAAGTTGGAATTTTTATTTTGATGAGGCAGTCAAAGAATTTGACTTCATCAAGAATGAAGATGAGCCTTGTGTGTACAAGAAGGTTAGTGGGAGCATAGTAGTATTTCTGGTCCTATATGTGGACGACATCCTTCTCATTGGGAATGACATTCCAACATTGTAAAAGGTTAAGCAATGGTTAGGAAAATGTTTCTCAATGAAAGACTTTGGTGAAGCCGAGACAATACTTGGTATTCGAATCTATAGAGATAGATCGAATCGGCTTTTGGGACTAAGTCAAGAAAAGTACATAGACAAAGTACTAAAGCATTTTAGTATGGGAGACTCAAAGAAAGGGTACATACCTTTGGCTTTGGGAGTTACTTTGACTAAAGAACAATGCCCTAAAACCAAAGAGGAAAGGGACAACATGAGTAGAATCCCATATGCATCTGCTATTGGATCTATCATGTACGTTATGTTATGTACTAGGTTGGATGTTGCTCGTGTACTGAGTATAACTAGTAGGTTTCAACAAGACCCTGGTGAGAAGCACTGGTCTACTATAAAAGGGATTCTAAAGTACCTGCGAAGGACTAAGAATCACTTCTTGGTGTATGGTGGTCAAGAAGAGCTCGTCATACAAGGTTATGCCGATGCTGCTTTTCAGACCAACACTCAGGATTCTAGATCACAATTTGGATTTGTTTTTGTTTTGAACAGTGGTGCTGTCAGCTGGAGAAGCTCGAAGCAAGAGACCGTTGCCAACTCAACAACATAATATGAGTATATTGCAGCGAGTGAGGCTGTAAAAGAGGCTGTTTGGATTAAAAATTTCATTTCTGGATTAGGAGTGGTCCCAAGCATTCTAGATCCATTAGAAATTTTCTGTGACAACAACGGGGCCATCGCATAGGCCAAGGAGCCCCGGTCACACCAGAAATCCAAACACATACTCAGGAGGTACCACCTGATCAGAGAAATCATTGATCGTGGGGACATCAAGGTTAGCAAGATAGCAAGTGAAGACAATGTAGCAGATCCTTTGACGAAACAGTTGCATCCAAATCTGCACGAAGCTCCTTTGAGAGCGTTCGGTCTTAGGGCTATGCCCAATTAGGACTAGTGCTAGTGGGAGATTGTTAGTGTAAGCCCTAGGCCCAATGCATTGTAATAAAATACTTTGAATTAATAAAGTGAGGCATTTGTTTTATCTATTGTATTCCTGTGCATATCAATAGATAGACTATCCAAGAATGTTGTTTCAGTTTAAGTTATCATGTATGAGGCACATGGTTGTAAAACCTTGAAACAAATGAGACTTTATTCTAAATATCCCTACTTAGTCATTGTTATGGGAATAACAATGAATTAAGACTAGTATGCTCTCTCTGATAAGTTGAGTTCTGTCTTATGGATCATAAGGACAAGAGTGTCAATCAGAGATCATAGATACATGTTAAAGAACATGGTATCTGGATTCGATCCACTCATGAGAACACTATATGGTACAAGTCATAAGTGTTTCTTATATGCAAGTTTTGTATCAGAGTTCTTAGACCTAAAATCTCTATGAAACTCTTTATGAATTACTGTGTGCTTTGACATACACCTAACGTGCTCGTAACAGAGTGACAAGTACGGGCATGCTTGGGTATACATTGATTCATGTTAGAGAGCATGAGAGAAGTGAAGGGATTACCCCTCTCTATAAGAGAGAAAATATCATCGGCCACTTGATCAGTGAACTGAGAAGTGTATGGCCATACCAAGATGAAATAATGAGTAATCATTATTTATCTGAGAGTTCAGTGTCACTGGAATATCAAGAAAGAAATTAATATATATAAGGATGACTAGTTCCATGCCTTATATTAATTATGATATTTTTGGGTAAGGGACTGTGCAAAATTGCATTAGGTCACTAAATGCCATATGCATTTTCATTTAATTTGGAATGCTATAATATCTTGCTAGAGAATATTTATAGCCTTTGAATTAATTCATTAATTCATTGCCAACATTAAATGGACCTATAGGATCGCACATAAAGCATTGGGCTTAAAATAATTAAATTAAGTATTGGGCATTAATTTGGGATTTTAATTAAATTCAAATTAATGTGTGCAATGGGTTATAAGATTGGTATTGGACCTTGGCCCATGAGAGAGAGAAATTCAGCCCACAAGGTTTAATTTCAATTAATTAAATGTCTTGTATTAATTTAATTAATTGAGTATTAAAGCCTAAAAGACTTATGATCAAATTAAATCACTTAAATAGGGATATTAGTGGCCGAAATTCCTAGAGAAAAATTAAAGGAATTTCGGCACATGTATTATTTAATTAAGTGGTTTATTTGATTTATATGTCTTATCTTTTTATCTTGGATTAAATCAAAGGAGTTTTTATCAATATATATTACTTGTTTTAATTAAGTGATAAAGGCTAAGATTATTTATCTAGAGGTAGTAGATTTTAGATTTATCACTTAAAAAAAATAAATTGATATATATTGAATGAGAGAGAAAAAGAAAACCTAGTCTTTCCTTTGGTTTTGGCGTGAAAATCATCTCTCTCTCAAGATTTTTCTTTTGGCCGAATTTCTCAAGAAGAAATAAACTCCTTCATTCTCTTGTGTTCTTGGATGTCTATAGCATCTTAAAGAAGTATAAGATTAAATCTTGTAGCTTAAACCCATTACAAGTACACAATACTTAAAGTGAGAGCTAGCAATCTCAATTTTAAGCTATCTTTGTGATTGTGTGTGTGAACATAGAGAATAGTGGCGTAAAGGCTGTTCTTTTGGCATTGGTGGAGAGGATCAATGGTTGATATATCCTTCTTGATTGTTGGTCATCATCAAAACCAAAATATTGAAGTGCATCTTAAGTTGTAAGTTCTACAACCCTAAAATTGCATGTTTCGTTTCTTGCTTTGGAATTTTATGGTATGTATGATAAAAATTTTTGTTTTTTCGCTGTGCTATCATCACATTCATACCATGTCATATTCCATCAATTATTAGTTTTTGTTGTTGGACCTCTTTCTTGACATTTTAGGTTGAATTTTAGTGCTCTTTCAGAGTCTTTTATGCCTTAATTGAACTTGAGCGGCTGTTCTGTGGAATCCTGTAAGCCAGCTATTGTTTGTAATCTTCTTAGCAATTAAAGTGCTATTGTCCCTTATAGTTTTCCAATTTTACTGGTATCTTTAGTGCAGTTGGAGTTTGAGAAGCAGGAAAAAAGAAGCAAAACTCAAAGCTATAGATGTTTTGGAATTAATTTTAGAATGCTTTTGTTGTTACTTTGCTAACATGTGAGAACTATCTACTTGCATGGACGGTTTACTAACTAGTATTAATTATTGGACATAATCTATTTAAAATATCCTGCATAACCATAAGAATTTAATCGGCTCTATTAACGTGTACTGTATCTTCTGAATGAGATGAGTGCTCTATGATCTAAACCTCTTTAGTTAGGAAATAGAAGGTTAATAATTTGGTAAAAGAGTTATCATGCATTTGATTAATCTCTACATTTCTTCCCTCTGTCTCTGCATCTTAATGCACAATTTGATGTTTGCAACACTAATTTATGCAGCATTGGGTATCTCTTCTCCTAGCAGTAATTGTGAGTGGTTTGTTGGAGGTGTACATAGCACAGCTCGATAATGCTTTTATACCACTTGTATGTATACTAATGTAGTTTATTTTGAATCTTTCTACCATTATTATATGTGACTGCTAAGGCAAGTTTCAAAGGACATAAAATATGCTGATAAACAGCCGATTGTACCATTATTTAAGGTATGGTTTTCATCATTTTCTCTCTTTCTTTTTAACAATGTGAATTGACTGCTTGTGAAATGCAGGTTTCAAAGGACATAAAATATGATGATAAACAGCCGATTATACCATGGGGACCAAGGTTTTGCTAAATGTTTTGATTATACATTATATGCATATGTTATTTATTATTTCCTATTATCACCCATAGATTAAACTTTGAGGTAAAAGGCGATAAAATTGACTATAACTAGAGCAGGTTGGTTTACTCTCTTCTCACTTCTACTGCTCCTCATCAATGCTCCAAGACCATTTAAGAACTTGCCAAAGCCTGTCAAGACTGGGGATTCTTCATGGTATTACTTTATTATATTAATTGCTTGTAATTATTTTTATCGATGTAACTTAATTTGGTAAGTTTAATTGGTAATTAGGTGGTAAATCATGGAGTACCTTCTAGAGCTTTCTGGTGACATGGCAAGCATTCTTATTACCCCCCCTCTCTCTCTCTCTCTCTCACACACACACACACAGTTAATTCAAGAGACAACATGACTAGAAGAACAGTGCTTTATTAGTTATGGCTATTTTTAGCTCCAATTCTCTATCTTTATGTCTTGCTAACAAAATTCAGATCAGGATTAAAGGCAGAAATTGGAATATTCTTTCCCATGCTTATCCTCAGGGTGCTTGAGAATGTAAACCGGCCCAGTTTTCTACAGAAAATGATTGTCTTGAACTTTTTGGAGAAGATTGGGCTGGATCCATAAATTATTATTGATGTTTTTGTCAACTATGATTGTGATGTAGATGCTTCAAATATATATGAAAGGTATTTGTCATATGCTTTGCTATTCATTTCCTTATTCTACTTCAAAGTTGTTAGTTCTAGATGTTGTGCAATATGAGAATTAATTAGATAGCTTTGTCATAGGATATTAAAATTTGTATTTTGAATGCAAATAATAATCCTATAGATGACTAGCCTTCGCAGATCTGTCCGTTGTGTCTTTTGGCATGTTCAGACAAAATTATCATGAAATTTTGGGATTTGCGATCATTGTCTGTTGCATGTTCAGTTTTGAATTTTAATGTAGAATAGTTATTTTTATGTAACCTTTATAGTTGCCAAAATTAGGCAGATATTATCAGTTTAGAAGGTTAAGGTTCTGAAGCAAGAAAAATATTTTGGTTTGTTGCAGGTGCCTTGTTTTTTAGGTAAGGGCCTTTTTGTTTGTCATCTTTAATTAAATGTAGAAAGTAACAGCATGTATATACAATTTGGTCCTGTTCAGTGTGATTTTAGAACTGCAAGCACAAATCGTTTGGAGCATTGTGTATGCTATACGACTTGTAGTATTTGATGATTTTGAATTTAGAGAACTTGAAGTCTGTATAAGTGTCTTTTTTATTGTTGTTGATATTATTGTTATTATTTGAGAGAGAGATAAAAGTTCTTCCTTTTCTGAAGGATTAATGTTATATTGGGGCAAGATTTTGGAAAAGTATTGATTTATGTTACTTACTTTGCAGGAAGAAAAAGAGAAACTTGAGAAGTAGTTGCATGATATTGCTGTAGCAGTTGAAAGATTGGAGAGTAGTAGACAGAAGCTTTTAAAGGAGGTGCAGTCTTTATGTGCATTTTATAGTTTCTCATTACACTACTGCTGAAATAATAGGTCTACCTAATGGTTAGGGTCAACAATTTAGGAGTAGTACGCTATCAAACAGTCCTAATATACACACATGCTATTATGTCCCATGATTTAGTAGTAGTAGTAGTAGTAGTAGTATATATATATATATATATATTTATTTATTTGAGGCTATTTTTTAAATTTTAGACTCAAGCATGCATTAAAATTAAATAAAACACATAAATTATAATCCCAAGCTATATATTGGAGTCTATTTATTGCTTAATCCGGCAAAGGGATACCTTAAAACTATAAAAATTGAAAGGCAAAACATATATATATGAATTAGAAAGGAGGATATGTTGATAAAGGCGGCAAATAATTGGATATCTTTGGGCATAGATAATTAACTTTCATTGATGGGTTTTGTTTACTCCCGAAATTAACTTTCTTGATTCATTACTTTTAAATTTAATTTTCTTTTGTCATTAAGGGTTTCTTTCTGATTATTATTTCTTTCAGGGGAGACAGAAGTTGAAAAGAAAATAAAAGAAATGGAGAAAGATTGTAAGAAATTGGTCGTTTTTGGTGTTGATGTTTTGGATTATCAAAGCATTTTAATTGCTTTAAAAGGTTGCTCTGCTTTGTTTTGCTGTTTAGACTCTCCTGATCGATATGATGTAAGATTCCTTTTTATTTTTTTCTCTATTTGGGGTCTAATTTATGTGATTTAAGATTATTTTTTTGTTTTTGATTAATGGGTATTTTATATATATATATATATATATATATATATATATATATATATATATATATATTGCAGGATAAAATGGCTGATTTGGAAGTAAAAGGAACAATTAATGTAGTAGAGGCATGCACACAGATTGATAGGATAGAAAAGATTGTGTTTAATTCAGAATTATTGTCTAAGTGTCTAGTTGTAATTGCTTTTATGAAAGTTCATTACAAATGAACTCATAGAATTCTTGAGAATTAATTATCTCCTAAATTATGATTGGTACTTCCATTCTCTTTTATGCATGTAACTTCTAGGTTCATTCTAATTACTCACTCCTGCTAACTCTAGCCTCCTTTTTATGTGTATAATTTAGATGATATTGGCACTCATATCGAGAATGCCCAAGCTGTAACTGCACAGGGTAAAACACATCTTGCAAAAGCAGCAAAGACTCAAATATCAAATTCATCTCTGGTGAGTATTAACTACTGACATTCTTTGTTTTCCTTAACTGATTTACCACGCACACTCAAATTCAAGTATTCGTGGTGCTCTTTGGGGCTGTATTTCTTATGAAAATGTTGTAACCCATGTTTATAATCATCAGTGACCTGTGCTAAAGATATGTTGCAATTCTAATTCAAGTTTTAATGGAATGCAGATGACAAATGTGAATTTATCTATGATTTTAATGTGTTTTTACTATATTTTTAGGATAGTTTTATGTTAATTTAGTTGTTTTAATAGTTAGTATCTTCAATTGATGTTTTAATTGTCTAATTAAGTATTTTTGGTGTTTTTAGGACTTAATTGAAAGAAGAAAAGAAAGTTTGAAGGACTTGAATGAAAGTTTGGATTTTGGGAAGCAAGATAATTCTCATGTTTTGGGCAGAAGGTTGACACTCCGTAGAGTGTAAATCCACTCCGTGGAGTGTCAAGGCACTAGGTAGAGTAACAATGTTACTCCACGGAGTGAGAAATTTTAAGTGTGGGGTAGTTAAAAAGGAAAAGAAATTGGGACTTCTCATAAATAAAAAAAAGAGAGGGATTTCAGTCCTATTACTTCTATTTTGGGTTTGTCAAATGCTTTATAATGTCAATAAACAAGCTTGACAAGGGAATTATGCTTATTAGTTTGAAAAGGTAGAAATGTGATTTATTCAAGTAAAGAGTGGCTAATTCTCTTTGATTATCCTTTGACCATTCTTCAATAGCCAATACCTTAAACCTCATTACAACCCAATTAAGACCTAAGTGATTCTATGTTTTGCTTTGAGTTGTTTAGCGGAGATGACTTTCGGGTTCCGGTGTTAAAGGAGAGGCCTATAGTGTTTCTAGAGTTTCAAGTGCGAAACCTTAAGTGTACTTGGTATACTTCAATTCTAAAGCTCGATTATGAGATGCATTGGTGTTTTAATTTTGAAAATTGCTTAAATTGTTTTGGTCTTTCACATATGGAAACTGATTCTTATCTCCTTGTTTAAGTTTGTTTTAGCCATGATTTTATTGAGTGCTCCTGTTAAATGTTGAATTTAATCTTGAATTGGTTAAATCTAATTTTGAGTTTGATTATTCTGAGAAGTTGGTTTGTTCAAATTTGCTCGGGGACGAGCAAAAGCTAAGTGTGGGGTATTTGATAAATGTGAATTTATCTATGATTTTAATGTGTTTTTACTATATTTTTAGGATAGTTTTATGTTAATTTAGTTGTTTTAATAGTTAGTATCTTCAATTGATGTTTTAATTGTCTAATTAAGTATTTTTGGTGTTTTTAGGACTTAATTGAAAGAAGAAAAGAAAGTTTGAAGGACTTGAATGTAAGTTTGGATTTTGGGAAGCAAGATAATTCTCACGTTTTGGGCAGAAGGTTGACACTCCGTAGAGTGTAAATCCACTCCGTGGAGTGTCAAGGCACTAGGTAGAGTAACAATGTTACTCCACGGAGTGAGAAGAAGAGGAGAAAGGGTCTTGCTCCACCGAGTGAAGTAGTTGCTCCACCGATTAATATGTACTCCACCGAGTGTGTTGATTCTCCAAGACACTAAAGGATTGGCCAAACTCTTAAACGGGAAATCTTTTGTTTTTATTGGATATTAGTGAAGGAGAAAGTAGAGTTAGGTTAAAACTCTTCCTTTCAAAGATATAAAAGGAGCATTTTTATTTTAGGAGGGGACGGCGGCTTGGTTTTATTATTTTTCCTGAGTTCTTGAGTTTTATTTTCTTCTTCTCTTTTACAATGTTTTTGATGTTTAGCATGAGCGGCTAAGTTTCTAATTCCGATTCAAGGGTGAATTGATTCCAATTGTAATTTTGTGAGGCTTTGAACTCAACAAGGATTTCTTCAATCTAAGTAATTCTTATTTCCTTGTTCTTAATTTCTATGAATTATTTGTATTGATTAACTTGACGCCTTAATTCAATATTGATTTTTCTATTGCTATCCATGAGTTTGTGATCCATAATTGTCATGAATGATTGATTTTAGTAGCAAGGAATTGGCTTATGTGTGTGTGATTTCGGCTTTCCGAGTTACATAGCTTGCATAATAAATTCTAGGGAAATAAGATGCAAAATTAATTGACTTGTAGCTATCTCAATCAATTAATCTTTGTCTTAGTCATTCTCATTAACTCTTAATGCTATCATTGAAATAATATGGAACGCTATCGTGCCCAGTTAAATCAATGGTAAGATTTGATTTTAAATGCTTTGTTTGAGTCAATTACATTAGGAGAATTATTGCTTTCTACGGCTTTTCCGATTAAGTAGACTAAGTTCTTGGATTGAGAAATTAATCTTTAAGCCTATGATCAAAGTTGCAATTGGATGAGATTTACGCCTTTGAATCGGAAGTTTGGTAAGATTGATTTTCATTTAATTCAATATTTTTGCTCTCTCTTAATTTCTTGTTAATTTACTTTTAGTTTCAATTCAAAAGATTCAAAACCCCCCATTTACTTTATACTTTTGTTTTAACATTGAGAAATTAATCATCATAGTTCTCTTGGGATTCGACCTGGTTCCACTATTTCTACAAGTTAGTTTAGGTGAATCAGTATTTATTTTTGGAGGGCGTCGACAACCCGACCAGCAGACATGTTTGTTACTGGTGATATTCGGGATTTTTCTTCTCATTGTCATAATAGTACTCACAGCATAAGTAGAAGTTATTGTGATTGAACCTACTGGCAATATGAAGAGGTGCCGAGAAATGAGATAAGAACATGTTTTACTGATTGGTTTGGTTATATTGTTTTGCGATGACTGGTGGCTGACTCGAGTGTCTCACTGGTGGTGCTGGTGAAGAGGGGGTATATACTTTGCTTTTTGGGGATTTGTTTTTGTGGGTGGGTTGTGTGTTACAGCTTCTGTAACTTTTTGTTTCTTGTATATTTTACAGTATAATAAAATATACATTCTTTACTTGCTCTCTTTTTTTTCCTCTTTTTGAGTATAATAAATTACTCACCAATCTGGCATTTGAAAATTTGAATCGAAGTAGAATAAAAGAAAAATCTAAATTATGCAATAATTTAGCGACGGATTCGCGACAGCAACTGTTGCTACTGCACAAACGTTAGAAATTAAGAAATAATTAGTGACAAATATATCGTCGCTAACTTTTACAGTAAATTTTTATTTAGCGACGAAAAATGTAGTCGCTAAATATTATTATTATAATTCGGTAACTAATTAGGAATATAAATTAGCGACGGAAAGTCGCTAAATTAGCGACTGATTTTGATTTCCGTCGCTAGTACATTCGTGACTGGGCTTTTAGCGACTGTTCATCGTGGTTCTGGTAATTAGCGACGGAATTTTCGGTCGCTAATTAACATTTTTTTTGTAGTGCTATGACAACCTTCATTATAGTAACCAATTAGTCGTACCAAATTCTTATGATGTGTTTTCCCAATTGCTTTCATTTCTGTCTGAAATTCTTTTTCTCCTTTCTTTAAAATATTTTCCAACTTCTTTACAGCAATGACTTTTTGACTGCTTTATATTAGCCCCTTATAAACTATTTCGAAATGATCCTCTTCCAATTTCTTCCTTGAATCCATCAGTTGCTTCCTTTAGTTCTGCATAGCTGAAAGATTGAGGACCAACTTCCTCGACAAATCCCTTGCTAGAGATTCTTTCATATGCCCATATGTGGTATCTATACATTAGAACACCCAAAATTATCAATATCAGAAACCACCAAACCAACGATTGACCCACATGCAATTAGGATGCCCTTCCTAATCTCTCTCTTCTTCTTTTGCTGGTGAGATGCACCTCCTCCTTGACTGATGGAAATAGATGGTCCGACCTTGATCAAAGTTATGTTTGAATCATCAAGATCTCTTCTCCCAAAGGTAGCCTCTGAAAGCTTCATTATCCATTCTTAAAAAATGCAGCATCACAGTTACAATCCTTCAAACAGGCTTGCTCACAATCTTTCTTTACTGATGTTTGCTGTATGAGTATGCATTATCTTACCAATCGATATTAGGAAGTTCTTGAATTTTATGCTTCCTTTACCGTCACCTTTGCAGCTTTCAATAGTTATGGAATTCCTTTTACAACCGTTATGAGAATTCAGTGGAGAAACTAATGAAAATCCAGGAAGACATACACAACTAGCTTTCCCATCATTTAGTACACAATAGCTATTGAGACTGCAAATCCCCCCAGGTGTGCATTTATCTTCTGTGGATGACTCTAAAACTGACCAGTTCTCTTTTCGTGTCAGATTGTAGGAATACAATATGAATATTCCATCAGGATCAACTCTGAAAATGTAAATTGTATCTTTAACAAGGTATCCCCCTCTTGTGATGTCAATTATAATGGAGCCAGTGGAATTACGAAAGTAAGCATGTCCACCAGGATCTAGAATAAGTGTCACATTATTCCCTTGTCCTTCTGTATTAGTTGCATAATATGCATCAGTTTTTGGATTTTTCATAGGATACTGCACAAGATTCCCATCTCTCTGCATTATTAGATGAAAGAATCCAAGCGAATTGTCAGACTTCGAAATGCTGGAAACAAGCTCTTTCCCATCTTGAAGCTGTTGAGTAGACACGAGGGTATCAGTTGGTTAATCGAAACTCTACCATATCACTGCGCCATTAGAATTATGAAGCACAAAATTGGCAGAATCAGAGAAAAAAGCTGAAGCTGCTTGAGCAACTAGGATAACATCATGAAGGTTTTCGCCTTGTGGTGCTTACAATACAAAACCAGAATCTTGAGTGAAGGCCAACGTGAAAGCGATGGAGAATGGTGGTAATTCATCTTGGTTGGCCGTCCAGACCACTGTCTTTTTTGGAATTTCAGCAATAAAAATCCCAACACGATATCCATTTCCCTGTTGGTAAAATCCACAAGAGTAAAGGCCAGAAGGGGACAGCAATGAAGAGTTGACAGTGTTTGGTTTCAAAGAAAATCCCGGCGTTACGTTGGTTTGCATTCTTTGTTGAGCTACTGCTTTGGAAAGAGAATTGCAAGAAAGAGAAGTAATGATAAAATGGAAACCATGAAAAGTTTTTCACTACAAGAAAAATGCAATTTAGCAACGAAAAATAGCAACAAAAAATTGATATTTTTCGTTGCTAATAAAAAATAGCAACGAAAATTAGCAACGGAAATTTTCATTGCTAATCAGGCGGTTGCTATTTTTTAGCAACGGAATTTCATTTTCGTTGCCAAATTTTGCAACGAAAAATGAATTCCGTTGCTAAATTCAACCAACTCATTTTCAATGAATTGGTAATTTTTAGCAACGAAAAATGAAATTTCATTGCTAATTTTAGCAATGGAAATATCAATTTTGTTGCTAATTTTAGCAACGGAATTGACTTTTTCGTTTCTAATTTTAGCAACGAAAAAAAATTCCATTGCTAATTTTAGCAACGAAAAAAGATTTCGTTGCTAATTTTAGCAACCAAAAGTCAATTTTGTTTTTTATAAGCTGCAAACCCAACTTATTGTTATTGACTCATATGTTAAATTAACAACATAACTTGGCATAAAAAAGTACTAAAAGTTTCTATCAAAAACTTTAAAAATAATTCATCCTTAGAACAATCTCTCTAAAATTCCCAAGACACATAATTCAGTATTAAAATATCTCAATAAATACAATCAAAGTATCTAAATATAATTAAAATATCTCAATAAATACAATCAAAGTATAAACTTTAAAAATTAACATTTGGCGGTCTTTCTCTACATGTTACTTCTTTTCACTCAAATTCGAAGAGCTTGCAAGATTACCAAATTGAAATCAAAAGATCAAAATAAAGAATGCAACTTCAAGCAAAACACAAAACAAGAAATGAAGAAATCTAACATAAAGCCTAAATGGATTATTTTTAAGGTACAGGCTATTTTGGTCATAACTTTTGCTACAAGTGTCATATTTCTTATTATAATATATTTTCGAAAAGCTCATTTCGAGACGGTTATTTGCTGTTGAGCAAAGCTTTCATAACAACATTTTTTGGGCCCAAAAAATGATATTTAGGTTGTCATTTTTCAGTTTAAAGTTTTTAGGATTTTTCAGGGATATTTGATCTTTTTTTTTGTTTTCACTCATATAAATTATTTTCTTTCCCTAATTCAAGTGAAAGGAATCCATATCTTAATTTAATAATAAATTTAAATATAATTATATATTATTTATTATTTTTAATTAAATCTATGGAAAATCCTAACCACTATATTTTATATACCAAAACTATGGACAATTTCATATCACAAAACATAATATTTGGCAATACCCAATATGAATAAAGCCATAAAATGCTTGGAAAGGGGTAGATCATTGGCCTAATGCAACTAATTTGACGCAACGAAATTTTACAAAAAAAAATTGCAATTTATTTACTATAAGTTAAGAATTTAAGTTTTATATATTATATACCATTTACTAATGACGATTCCCTAAGATTGGCATAACTATTATATAATATCAGTATGTTATTTAATAAGCTTCTTGTCTAACTTACCATGTCCTAGTGATCATACTTATCCTATTAATTCATCAATTCAGCAGAATAATCAACTGTGCAAATTAAACCATATATAATATATTAAGGTACTTATAACATCAAATCATTTAATACAAGGCATATTACAATCTTCCTAGACATTTCCTCCCCCATTTCATAACAATAATATTTTAAAGACATACTCAACCACAAATATGCTATACAAAATGAGTTTCTCAAGAAGCAGACCTTCAACTCGGAAGCAATTTGCATTCTTTTCTCACTAATCCAGCACCCACACAGACATATACATTACCAAGACATGAACATTTTATATTTATATTATATTCTATAAAAATCATTAGGACATGGTAAGGAAGAAACGAAAAATGTATTGTAGAGAGCAGAGGATGAAGAGATAAAAAATGAAATAGGAAGGAAGAAATATTTACCGGTCACCGGAAAGGGGCCGATCTGGGGAAGATCGAATGGTAAGAACTAACCACAAAGCACTGACCAAAGAATAGAAAACAGCAGGGAGTAAAAGAGAAGAAGAAAAACGAAAACAGAAGAAACATAAAAGATCAAGCAGAAAAACCAAGAAAAAAGAAAGATAAGAATTACAGAGTCATTCGGAAAGTGGCAGATCTGATCGGACGGCGAGAGAAAATGCAGTGTGTGAAGACAAGAAGAAAAGTGGCAGATCATGAATAAAATAAAAAAATGAAAACGAAAGGAAGAAACAAAAAAATCAAGCGTAAAAATACTTACCGATCACCGAAAAATGGCGAATTTGAGGAAGAACAAACGGCGAGATAAAATACAGAAGGTGAAGAGAAGAAAAATCATGGCAGATCATGAAAAGAATAAGAAAAATGACAATGAAACAAAGAAACACAAAAGATCAAGTATAAAAACACTTACCGGTCATCGGAAAGTGGTAGATCTGAGGAAGAATGGAAGGCCACAGAAAATGGCCGAGTGTGAAGAGAAAGAATAATGCTAGATCGTGAAGAGAAGAACAGAAATTAAAGAAATATGATTTTTTCTTATATATATTCTTTTTTAGCAACAAAATTTAATTCCTTTGCTATTTTACAACGATTTTAAATTTAGCAATGAAATTTAAATTCCGTTGCTATTTTATGTTGAATTTAGTGATAGTGGAAAAAATTTGAGATGAAAATTAGCAACGAAATTTAAATTTTCGTTGCTAAAATAAAAACAAAAATTTATTTTGTTGCAAAAATAGCAACGAAATTTAAACTCCGTTGCAAAAAATTATACCTTCACCAAAATTTAAATTCCGTTGCTATTTTTGCAACGGAATTTAAATTCCGTTGCTAATTTTCATCATAAATTTTTACCGCTATCAAGTGCCGCCATATTTAGCAACGGTTCCGTTGCTAATTTTCATCACAAATTTTTACCGCTATCAAGTGCCGCCATATTTAGCAACGGAAATTGATTTTCGTTGCTATATTTTGGAGCTCAAATCTCCCCCATTTTTAGCAACGGAATGCAACAATTTTGTATTCCGTTGCTAAATCCCTAAAACTTCAACCAATTTTAACAACGAAATTGATTTTTCGTTGCTAAATAGCAACGAAATTGGTATTCCGTTGCTAAATTGGCAACTGAATCAATTCCGGTACTATTTTGCTATTTTCTTGTAGTGTTTAATGGTGAGCTATGTGCATCTTTCCATGAAAGATTGTTTGGAAAAAATAAAAACTCTTCACATCCATTTAAAGGCCATGAAAGTTGAAGAGTTCAATATTGAGGAAAACAAGAAGAAAAAGAAGAGTTTGATTTTCAGTCAATTCTACCAGTCAAGGTAATATTTTTTATTACCAAAATTTCATAAATTAAGCTAATAATATATAGCCGCATATATAAAATTAGTTAAAACAATTGAACTGAATGTACAAGTGGTAATGTATAAGTAACAATATACTATTAGTTTGTTACCTACA
>JBBPFJ010000822.1:0-46021 GCA_037975025.1 Excoecaria agallocha | reverse complement strand
AATATAGAAAATAGAGAGCTAGCAATCTCGATTTTAAGCCGACGGTGCAATTGTGTGTGTGAAAATAGAGGGATTGGCGAAAAAGGCTATTCCTTGGCATTGGTGATCGAGATCTAAGGTGGATAAAGGCATCTTGGTTGCTGGACATCACAAAATCAAAGAATAAAAAGGCATCATCTATTGTAAGTTTCAAAACCCTAAAATTGCATGTTTTCGTTCCTAGTTTTGGATATGTATGGTATGCATGATAAAATTTTTTGTTTTTTCGCTGTGCTATCATGATTATCATACCATGTCATATTCCATCACGCACCCGCACACACACACACACACACACATACACACACACATATATATATATAATACATGGATAATTCTATACTACTTGTTAGAAAGGGTATGACTATGGTATTATGTGTGTATTCCCATGATGTTATAGAGGAACCTATATCATGCACTTACATGAATTTGCCTAAGCTTTTGTGTATGTAAACTTGTATATCTATATGTAATTCTAATATTAACTTATATGCATGAAGAGACATTTGAAAAATGTAGATTGGTATGAGATGATATTAATTCCTGAATGAAAATATCCGTATTAAGTGTAATACGTTGATCACATTTATCTATTATAGTAATTGAGTATGAGGTTGAGATAATATAATTAAGTACATAGGTGCTTGGAAGATAGTCATGATGAATCATAAAGGTACGTTTTTCTACAATGATAATGTGCTTAAGAGATGATACATGCACATGTAATTTATATGATTACATTTCCATAAATACAATATTATAATGCTTGAGCAAGCATGATTATTATTAAGCATATCTAACATATGCCTTTATATGGCCATTAAGTATTGAATACTTATATTGGATAAGTATAAATTTGATTCATGTGACATTGATATACAGGCAAGTAATACATGATACTTTACTCATTGCTATACAATAACATATGTATGAGTATCATTACTTAGTATATAGATGTGTATGTACATATATGTATATGATTGAATAGAGTAAAGCAAAGTAATGTCAGATAAAGTAAAGGAAATTAACTGCCTACTTAGTGTCTAGAATGTGGATAGATAGCCATGCTTATAGGGATAATTGCAGCTGCAATAGTTTGATCCCGTTTGGGTCTATAGTTTGTTCTTATATGGACCACCATTCGATCTCGTTTGGATCCATAGATTTGATATCTTCGGATATCTAAAGTTTCGATACCTAAAGGTATCTATAGTTTCCGTTATCCACTCTTGGAACTTAGGCAGGCTAATATATAAAAATAGTATAAGTATTAATTAATAGTGATCTACAGTTATTAATAGAATCCATGGTTGGTTTTAATTGTTGTAAACCTTTCTCAAGTTTAATGATCATAGTACACAAAGCAATCATATGATATATGTATGCTGAGTTAATTGTTGAGCTTTATTAATATATTGATCAGATATTATTGTTGGACTAAATGATTGTTTTCGACTACAAAAAATTATATTTCAAGTACTAATGCTCAGAGTATATCAATCAATCACGTGACTTATGTAAGTTGAGATATTCGTTCATCTTTGTTGTTTTATTGATTATATACCTTGAGAAATTATGAGAGTTAAAAGCTTACTATCATTTATATCTTGTATTACATGTGATTAGAAAGTACAAGCTCAAATTGTCAAAGTATGGAAAGTATTATATTAAGTTAAAAGACTCAGGAAATATAATCTTTTGTAAATTTCTCTTCTTCATGTTATATTTACATGTAAATCCAGGCATTATATATAGAAAGTGTAGTAAAAGGACGTAACGTCAAGATTATCTATAGGTGTTATACTATTAATGAAGAAATGTGCATAGCAATACCTACAGGGATTGTTATAACTTAGATGTAGTTTTTATAGTTACTTCTATAACCAAGATTGTGTTACATGCATAAAGAAGGTGAAATTGAAATGTGTTTTTCACAATTGCTACACAGGGAAATCAAGACATGGCTTATAGTAAAGTATTTTGTAAGGCTTATAAAGGCTAGATAGGTTTACTTGTATTTTTAAAATACTATAACATGGTATCTAATGTTACTTATGGTAAACTCATAAATATATTGTTTTACTCTTAGTGCTTGTGCTTAATTTGATAATTTTCATAGAAGCTTGTGCGTAGTTGAATTGTTCCCCACTAAGCTTTTTAGCTTAGCACTGGTGTTTATCCGTGTAGGTGTACAAGTTTGAAATTCCTTTTGTGGTCGATATCCGAAGCGAGTTGACCAACACAAGATATGAAGATAAGGAGTTTAAGCTCAAGTATGTTTAAATGTTCTGTATTTGATAAGTTTTGTAGTTATAATTCTACAGCAAGAATTTAAAGAGATTGAGCAAATGGTGTTCATTTGTTTGATGTTAAGTTCTTTACAACTTATATAAGGATATCAACTGAGTTTATATACTGATTAGTGACTTAAGTACAGTTGTGAATTGGATTATCAAATTAGGGTATTACATTGTGGTATCAGAGAATAGGTTTAGCAATTTTTGTGTAATAAGGGTATAGAAATTAAGTGTTTGGCCAATAAAGATATCCCTATTTTTCTATGATGAGATCGAAAATAGGATGATTTGTTTGAATATAAAGAAAGGTTATAAAACTTGTAGCTTCGGGTTTTTGAATTCAAATGTCCCTGATGCCATTATTATATTTTGAGGTAAGATAATGGTTTCAAAAGTAGATTTTCTGGATATGAACCATAGTTTAACTTGGATTTTACAATGATTATTTGGTTATACGATATCAAGACATGTTAAAGGAAATACAAATAAGAGTATAGAGAAGGGTGAAATAAGTAAAAGAAATAGTGGCACATTACTATAGAATGAAAATAAGTTTAAAGGTTTCTGATGTACCTCAGAAGAAGAGGTAAATCATAGTGAAAGAGACAAATTTATAGATTTAATCATAACGGTGCAGACCGATAGGACTGAGGTTCTAAAGAAGCATAATGTCACCAAATTAGCTCTTGTATTTATTTTTTCCTCTTTTGATTATTATTTATATGTATTGATAGGTTTTGATAATGGAAATGCATATATGACTAGTGTTTAGACTATTGTACAAGTGTGTAAATAGGGTATATAGAGATTATTTCAATATGGTTTATGAATAGTATAAATATCTTTCATATGTAAAGTTGTTGTGAGGAAATTAAGGTTAATTACGATACTTTGTAAACCTATCAGTGATTCTTTAGCAAGTATGGGCAGTTGTCAAAATATTTAATAGTCGGGATGGGGCAAAACATGTGCATTACATGAGATTATACATCTGCATTTTATTGCATATATGAAATCATCATTCACTCATAGCACAACTTCATATCACATGTATAGGCCCTAACTAAAAAAGAAAACTAGCAGGACATACGTTGAGCATAGTAATAGTATGATAAGGCTACCCTTATATAGAGATGGAGTTATAAGATAAGCGAATCAAATTAAAGAAAGAATCAAGAGAATGTCATAGTTATAAAGAGATAAATTTAGATTCAATTTAAGTGAGGTATAGTACAAAAATGTAGATGGGATAATGTAAAGAACAAGTGAAGCTAGCAAAGACAGTATAGAATGAAGGATGATTGAGATAGATACATCAGTACGGATAGAAGTATAGAAATAGTAGTGATATATATATGAGTAAAGGGTATATGTTTGAATTTTCAGGATAAATTCTTTAAGGGAGAGTGAATTGTAAAGACCCAAAATAAGCCCCAGGAGAATCCAAAGGTATTATCTTGGTAATTATGTTAAATTATGTTATGTTCAATAATTATTCTACCATGGGTATAATTGAAACAAAGTATTATTTTTTGGGTTAATTAAGTAGTAGAGAGTTGGTTTGAGGTACATTAGTAATTAAATAATAAAGACAAAAGGACTCTTGGGGAAATTATCCTTTGGTGATGTAATTCTCTATTAAGTTTTAAAATAATTTGTTATTAGTGAGAATTTTGTACTAGACTACGTATCTTGGCTAATTTGCAATAAAGGAATTATTAAAAAAAAGGAAAAAGAAAAAGGGGAAATCGAAAAAGAATAAAAAGGGAATAGGGGAGATCGGAGTGGGAGATCGAAGAAAGAGAGAGCCATCATCGATCAGCAACCACACTGACCACCCTCATCAGCTACGACTCTCGTGCACCACTTTTTTCTCCATCGCTGGCAATGTTCCTCACTTCCATTTTCGACAGCTTCTCCCTCTAGTGGCCCAAGCTGTTCTTCCTATTTCGACGATTAGGGGTGACATCTAGTATCACGACCACCATCAAAGAACTCCCAGTAGCAATGTGAACCTTCCGATATCATTTTCTTCTCCTCACTCTCCAGCAATACATAGATTGAAGAGGGAGGAAATGAATGGTTCAAGGGAGATTTTTTATCTTCTGAAGAGGTGTTGGAGTGTATAAAGACCACTAGGTGATTACCGATGTCTCTACTTCCAGTTAGGCACTAGTGGCACTCCGATGAGGGTCCAATAAGCACTGTAGCAGGCGAAATTAAGGGAAATTTTCTTAAATTCAACTCTAAAGGTATGGGAACTATGTTAATATTGGATTGCATGTGTCAAATTGAATCAAAATTTGGTTAATCATTATGAGGTTATGGTAGTAATAGAGTGTTTGTTCTTGAATGCAAGTTTTTAGGATGATGTTGAGTAATAGCAGAGTTAATAGAGCAAATTAAAGTTGAAGTTGCATCGATTGATGTTTAAACCATGAGAAGGCTGAGTTTGTTGCTTTGCCATAAGATTTTCTTAAATTAAAGCTATATTACATAATAGATTTGGGAAATTTTGGTGATTTACAAGTGAATTTAGCCATGGTTTATCAGAATACATGGTGGGAGTTAATTTGTTTTTGAAATTTAGGATACATGCAAGGATAGATATTGGGTTTATTATAGAATTGCAAGGTTGGGTTCTCTTAGGCCGAGTGGATGATCATGGTTTGTCCAGTTCATCCTCTCTTATTGCCCTATTAACTTAATTATAATATAGACACATTAATTTGCTTTTGAACAATTTTCAATATAGCATTACAAATAAAGTTTGTTCAATTATTCATGTTTGAAATGGTTAGTATAAGAAGATATAGGGATATAGTGACTTAAGAGTAACAAACAGTGAAGTTGTATTATAGAATTAATTGAAAAAGGGATTAAATCTTAATATTAACTATATAAGGATTTTATTTGGTTTTTATATAAGTATTGACAATTGGATAATAAAGTATGTATAATCATTGATTTGTTATGCTTGTAGAAGTTAATGAAAGGGAATTTTAAAGTATCTATTTAATAAAGTAAATAAGAATCCAATAAGTATATTCTAAGGTAATTCTCATCAAAAAGATGAGTACATACTTTTCTGAGGTTTATATGAATTGGATTTTGAATACCATTGTTGACTGTAATTTAATTTAGAAAGTAAGTTCATTGTAAAGAAGGATTTTTTATATAACTCTTAATTGGTTAAATGAACTAATACATACATACATACATACATACATACATACATACATACATACATACATACATACATACATACATACATACATACATACATACATACATACATACATACATATATATATATATATATATAGGTGTAAGGTTATACTATATGAACAACTTATGATTTGCTTGTAACAACAGAACCATAAATGAGTTTTAAAGATTTTATAGATAATAGAGATTATATATTTATAGACTCACTATTCATTCCATTATTAATTCAGTAAAGTAGGTGTAAATGGGAACTATTCCAGAAATATTTTGAACATATTAAAAACCTTGTTAGTTATACTACTTTGATTCAAACTGATTGGCAGGATAGACTATTATGAACATATGGTGGTATATTTCATTCATAGAGATGCTTAAACATTAGATTCTTCTTTGCTAAATATCATTAAAATGTTTTAGCATATAAACATATGATTTTAGAGTAATTTCTTAACCATGGAATTTAAGCTGCCATTTTTACTTAAATTCAAAGAAGGGTATTTAATGACTTAATGATAAATCATTTAGGAATTTAACTATTAAGGTTATTAAAAGTACATAGTGAGATCTTATGAATATAATAGACTATAATAGTGAAACTGAAGATTTATAAATTAAGTCAATAGTAGAATTGGTTTATAGTATATTATAAAGCCTATACTTGAACAAATGTAATGGTCATTACTTATTGATATATATATGTGTGTGTGTGTGTGTGTGCCTAATACATTGATAATTCTATACTACTTGTTAGAAAGGGTCTGACTATGATATTATGTGTGTATTCCTATGATGTTATAGAGGAACCTATATCATGCAATTACATGAATTTGCCTAAGCTTTTGTGTATGTAAAATTGTATATCTATATATAATTTTGATATTGAACTTATATGCATGAAGAGACACTTGAAAAATATGGATTGGTATGAGATGGTATGAATTCCAGAATGAAAATATCCGTATTAAGTGTAATACGTTGATCACATGTATCTTTTACAATAATTGAGTATGAGGTTGTGATAATATAATTAAGTACATAGGTGCTTGGAAGAGAATCATGATGAATCATAAAGGTACATTTTTCTACAATGATAATATGCTTAAGAGGTGATATGTGCACATGTAATTTATATGATTTCATTTCCATAAATATAATATTATGATGCTTAAGCAAGCATGATTACTATTAAGCATATCTAACATATGCCTTTATATGGCCATCGAGTATTGAATACTTGTATTGGGTAAGTATAAACTATCTGATTCACGTGACATTGATATATAGGCAAGTAATATATGATATTTTACTCTTTTCTATACAGTAACATATGTATGAGTATCATTACTTGGTACATGGCTATACATGTACATATATGCATACGATTGAATAGAGTAATGCAAAGTAATGTCAAATAAAGTAAAGGAAATTTACTACCTACTTAGTGTCTAGAATGTGGATAGATAGGCATGCCTATAGGGATAATTGTAGCGGCTATAGTTTGACCCCATTTGGGTCTATAGTTTGTCCTCATATAGACCACCATTCGATCCTATTTGGATCAATAGATTCGATATCTTCGGATATCTAAAGTTTTGATACCTATGGGTATCTATAGTTCCCGTTATCCACTATTGAAACTTAGGTAGGCTAAAATATAAAAGTAGTACCGGTATTAAAGTAATAATGATCTACAGTTATTAGTAGAATGCATGGTTGGTTTTAATTGTTGGAAACCTTTCTTAAGCTTTAATGATCAAAGTACACAGAGCAATTATATGATATACGTATGTTGAGTTAATTGGTAAGTTTTATTAATACATTAATCAGATGTTATTATTGGACCACATAAATGTTTTCGACTATAGAAAATTAAATTTCAAGTACTAATGCTCAAAGTATATCAATCAATCACATGAATTAAGTATGTTGAGATATTCATTCATCTTTGTTGTTTTATTGATTATATACCTTGAGTAATTACGAGAGTTATAAGCTTACTATCATTGATATCTTGTGTTACATGTGATTTGAAAGTACAGGCTTAAATTGTCAAATTATAGAAAGTATTATATTAAGTTAAAAGACTTAGGAAATATAATCCTTTGTAAATTGCTCTTCTTCATGTTATGTTTACATGTAAATCTAGGCATTATATGTAGAAAGTGTAGTAAAAGGATGTAACGTCAAGATTATCTACAACTGTGACACTATTAATGAAGAACTGTGCATAACAATACCTACAGGGATTGTCATAACTTATATGTAGTTTTTATAGTTACTTCTGCAACCAAGATTGAGTTACAGGCATAAAGAAGGTGAACTTGAAATGCGTCTTTCACAAATGTTACACAGGTAAATCAAGACATAGATTTCAGTAAAGTATTTTGTAAGGCTCATAAATACTAGATGGGTTTACTTGTATTTTTGAAATACTCTAAAATGGTATCTAATGTTACTTATGGTAAACTCATAAATATATTGATTTACTTTTAGTGCTTATGCTTAATTTGATAATTTTCGTAGAAGCTTATGCATAGTTCAATTGTTCCCTACTAAGCTTGTTAGCTTAGCACAGGTGTTTATCCATATAGGTGTACAGGTTTGAAATTTATTTTGAGGTCGATATCTAAAGCAAGTTGGCCAACTTAAGATATGAAGATAGGAAGTTTAAGCTCAAGTATGTTTGAAAGTTATGTATTTGATAAGTTTTGTAATTATGATTTTACAGCATGAATTTGAAGTGATTGAGCAAATGGTGTTCATTTGTTTGATGTTAAGTTCTTCACATACTTATGTAAGGATATCAACTGAGTTTATATCCTGTTAGTGACTTAAGTATAGTTGTGAATTGGATTATCAGATTAGGGTATTACAAAGCATGTGGAGAAATAAGATGGAACCTTAAATCTGAACCGAATCCTTATTTTGATTAGGCTAAAAAGGTTATTCATTCTTAAAACAAGATTTATAAGTTAAGTTTAAGTAAAAACAAAATAAACACCTTATTTTGTTCATTGACAGCATCATGATCTAGATCCTTCTCGAAATGATCTGATAACTTCTCTAATACGCATTTGCTCACTAAAAATCTTAAATTCCCACTTATTTTATCAGAAAAAACAAATATTTAAACAACACCCAGAAACTAAAAATTAAAATGTGAGAAGCTACACAAAATAGAAACAGAAGAAAAAAAACTCACCTTTAAGGAATAAATTTGATTGAATTGAAAAACCCCAACAGCATAACTTTGAAGAAAAAAATTAAAGCAGGAGGAAAAATTTGGCCTTGCTCAATCATCAAAGACTTATAGATCTCGATAATCATCTTATCATCAACATTGGAGCCAAAATGAAAGAATCTTCGATGAGAGACAGAAGCTGTTCGTCAAAAAAATAAGTAAATTCATGGTAAGAGAGGGAGTTTTTCGATGGAATAAAGATAAAAAAAGATAGGTGACGCTCTCGACATCAAGGTTGTCCTGATAGAGGAGGGAGGAAGCAGAGCAAGAAAGATAAGAAGGAAATGACAGAAAAAAGTAAGTGAGAGGGGAGAAAAAGTTGACTTTATATGTAGGGTTAACATTCTGAAAATACTAAAATATCCCTGTAAGGATCCAAAGTAGGCTCTAGAAGAATTCAAGGGCAATTTCACATTAGTAAAATCTAATTAAACATTATTGGATGAATTATTATGTTTTGCTTAACCTTTTAACACTCTTTTACCTATATCTCGAGTTATAGAGCACCAAATTAGATGATTCCAATTGGGTTTGAAAATAGACATCCATACCTAGATTTCATATGAAGCAATAAAGTTTCAAATCTGTCCTTAACTAGGTTATATTTAAGCATAAATTTTGGAACAGTCTGTTGCCCAGTCACTAGGAGCAGACCTCGGTGTTTTGTAAATATCTGAAAATATAGAAATGATATTGAGATGATGATTCATCATTTAAAAACTAGAAATAGTGGAATAAGTGTTTAGAAGAACACTTTTGCTAAAAACGCCTTTTGGAAGGTCAAATATTATTTATAAGTTGAACTTAGAAAATTGTCGGTGATAGAGGATACAATAGTTAAGTAATAAAGAGTTGTTTTATATTAAGGCACATAAGTGTATAATTTAGTATAATTAAATTATGTATTTCAAGTGAAGATTTAAGGATTTATTTCTATTAAGAGTTAAAAGGGTAAAATTATTATTTATCATGAGTATAATTGGAATAAAATTTTAATTCTTTGGTCAATTGTAAAATAGGAAAGTCAGCTGGGGTGCAATTGTAAATAGGGAAAAAAGGAAGGACTTGAAGTGAAATTTTTGTGGGCCTTATGTGAAGTCATCCTCCACTAAAATTTTCATAGAAATATATAGTATAAAAAGGGGTTTTTTTGTGTGGAGGATGGCATATTTAGGAAGAGAAGAAAGAAAACCATTTTCACTTTTTACTCCTCTCTCTAAAACTAAAATTTGCAACTCTTCATCTCTCTCATCCCTCTCTTTTATATCTCTTGCAAATCCAGCCACCATACTTGAATAAATCCACCTTATTTTAAGTTTCATGCATGGATGGAAGGCAAAACTAAAGAAGATTACAAGGGTAGAAGAGAACTAAAAGATTGGAAACGAAAAAAGAGAAAGAAATTGAAGGATTTGTGAAGAATTGAAGTTGCATGTTTAGGTTTGGGAAGATTATTCATGTTTCATATGGCTATTGTTGTTGAAATTTTGGATTTATATATGTGAGAGATGCATTTTTAGTTGGTGATATGTTTTTAAAGATAGAAATGTACGATTTTTACTTTGCATATGTCATTTGGTAAAAAAATAAAATATGTGTGGGATCACTATGAAACGATTTTTGTTTTTATTTTTGCATAGAGTTTCAGGTTGGAGATCGAGTGTTCCTGAAAGTATCTCCATGAAGAAAAATCTTGAGATTTGGAAAGAAGGGCAAGTTGAGTCCTAGATTTATTGGCCCTTATGAGATACTTCAGCGAGTGGGTCCCGTAGCTTATCGATTGAAGTTACCTTCGAAACTATAAAAGATACATGATGTGTTCCACGTGTCTATGCTCCGTAGATACAGGTCGGATCCTAGTCACGTGATTACACCGAAAGAGATTCAAGTGGCTGATGATATGACCTATGAAGAGGAACCAGTGAAAATATTAGCAAGAGAAGTCCGCCAACTCAGAAACAAGCAGGTTCCACTAGTGAAGATACTGTGGCACCACCATAACGTTGAAGAAGCTACTTGGGAACCAGAAACAACTATAAGACAACAATATCCTCACCTCTTCACTACAGGTAAATTTCTAGGACGAAATTTCTTTTAATAGGGGAGAATTATAATGGCCTCAACACCGATCTGGCCGTGAACAGTAAATTCCGATGGTAAATAGTGCACCTGGGTCGTAAATCGGACCCGAAAATGAAAAATATTTTATTTGACCATCGGAAAGTATTGGTCATGGTGAGTCCGGAGTTGAAATTTGAAGTGAAATCGAGGTCAAATAGGCCTCCGATAATCAAAAATATGAAAAAGGTAGGGAGTCAATTTCCCTGGTAGGGAAGGTGACTTGAATTTTTGCATAAATCTTTAAAAATAGCAAATGAACTCTAAAAATTACTAGATTTTGTAGTTCTCAATTAAATTTTATATAGAATATTTTGGTATAAAAAAATAAATTTTTCAGCTGTTGTCGAATCGAACCAGTTCGGTTGAATCGGATCAGTAACGGATTCCGATTGAGCCAAAATTTTGTGTGCTACCTATTTTCAATGTGATAAGAATTATGGAATCAAATTTGGAGTGATTTGGAGTGAGAAAATAGGAGAAATTATTTTGGGTTTTAAATTAGGTTGTTAATGGGCTTTAATTAATTAATTAAGCCCAATAGCCAACCCAAGCCCATTTCACCCAAAAGAAGGGATATAAATAGAGGAAAATTTTTGGAAAATCCCAGCAACTTCACCTTCCTCTCCACCTCTTCTCTTTGGCCGAACCACTCCTCACCATTGTTGTTTGAATTTTTCTCTTCTCCTCTGTCCATTTCACACTAAATTAAGCCTTAGGATAATAATTTCTACCTCTCTAGTTGAGTTTGGTGTCCCCCTCTCTTCAAAAGAAGGAAGAAAATCAAAGAAAATCAAGAGAGAGAATTTAGGGTTTCATTTGGGGTAAGTGAAACCTATGAGTTAAAATTCTTTCTAAGGTGCCTACTTATGTTTTTGGGTGCCTAAATTTCATTTTTGATGTCAATTTTAGCATTTGAGGTCAAAAAAATAGAGTTTTGATGTGTTGATGTTTCGGCCTCCATAGGGAATCAATGTGAATTGCAAGCTTCCAAGGCTAAAGGCAAGGAAAAGGAAGCTTAGGCAACCTAGAGCAAGAAGGAAAGGTTAGTGACTAATAAATCTTAATATTTCCTTTGATTTTTGGTTAAGTAACCTTTATGTAACTTAGGGTAAAAGTGATAAAATAATGTTTAATTGAAAGTAATGGTAGATTAGTGTTAAGAGACCTTAAATAAGTGTGTTTAAATGCTTGAATGAAGTGTTACATGAAAATAAGGTGTGGGTCCTTTGTTGGCCGAATGAATCACTAAAGAAAACTAAGGTTTATTTTGCAAATTTTGATGATTTTATGCTTCAAAATCATAGTAGAAATGAAATAACATGCTTGAGAATTTTTATGGAATTTATAGAAATTAAATAAATATTTTAGAGACAAGTTCTTAATTATGTAAGTAATGGAATTGTTGAATTAATGTGAAATAATGTGCAATTTGACGAGAAAGTGAATAATTTCGGTGAATTATGGTAGAATAATTCACAAATCATGTGAAGGAATTGAAAAGAATAAATAATAAGTTAAACAAGTATAATTAAGTAACGAAATAATAAGAAAATAATAATTTGATTGAAATTTCTGTGGAATTATGCCCTTAGAAATAGTCTAACAGCAAAAGCCTAGCTCAGGATATAATTGGCTAACCATAGGGACATCTATACCGCGGTGCAAGTCATGGCGACTTGCTTAGCTATGGTAGGATCACTGATCTCCATGGCTTCTGTCTGTATCTGATATCTATTCTGTGGAAAAGTGGTCTTTGAGATCATTTTTCAGTCTGTATGTGGCCCATAGGGTCCACGTCCCGAGTATCCAGTTTGAGAATTTTTGTCAGTACTGTACTAGGGGCATGAAAGTGATAATAAGTTAAAAGAAATGAAAAGAATGATAAAAATGAAGTTTAAAGTGGAAAAAAAAGGGCTTAAATGAAAGAAAATGAAAGTTCAGGGGCAAAATGGTAATTTTTCCAAAGTGGGTAATTAGTAAGTAAAAATAAGTAAGAAATGGTTAACAAGGGCAAAATAGTAATTTTAGAGGTCTAACAGTGTCAAAAGATAAAGTTTTCATGGTATAGGGACTAAAATGTAATTTTACCCGAAAATAGTATAATAAAACATAAATGATGAATAATGAAAGAAATTATGTAACGAGAATGAAAATAAATGACTATAATGGCAAATTTGTAAATATCAAGACAAAAAGGATATTTTTGGAATTTAGTAAGATTTCGAGGACTAAATGGAAAATTTGCCAAAAGTTATGTAATAAATGAGAAAAAGAGTAAATAGTATGGAAAACAATTGTACTTATTTTTAGAATTTAATTTATTTGGTCGAATCATAATAGAGGAATAAATATTAAAAGAAAGTATTAGGATTGTTAGTCACCGCTGGGCATAATTTATGCTCAGCATGTAGTTTCTGCTGCATGCAGGTACCGAGCTGGAGGAGCAGTGATGCACAAATGGGAAAAGTTATTTTGTTAAGTAGCTTATGTAGGTTTTGGCATGTATATAAACAGATTGTTATGTATGAGTAGATGATTATGTAAAGATATGTAAACATATATGTGTGTGCATGTGGTTATGATCTGTTTTGAATTGTTGGATGATTGATGGGAGTTTTGAAGAATGGGATGATTATTTTAGAAGTGTTGTGCCTTTGAGAGGCTGTGATCTGTCTATTTTTCAGGAGGCTAGTTAGATATACAGCCGTTATATTGCTGAAATTTTATTATATGAATAGTAACCCGGGACAGTTATTGGTCATCGAACACCTAAGTAAATTGGTAATATTGAATTTTGGTATTACTCAAAAGTTAATATAAAAAAAATTTACCAATTTGTGCGCATTATTCATTTAGATCGGAGTGATAAGGGCGTTACAATTTTATTGGTATCAGAGCAAAGGTTTAGGAGGTTCTAAGTTCGGAGTGGGTATTAATTGATTTATCGGTATATACATGCCAATTATGTTTGGGAAGTGAGTGTTTTGGAACTAATGTGCATCTGCTCCTTTTGTTTTATAGTGAAAAGATGTCTACTGACCAAGGACAACAATCAGCTGACAGTAGGAGTGAGGCATCAAGTAATATTGGACGACAAGAGGCCCCACATTAGAACCCTCCTCCTGTGGCACCACCTCCTTTCCCTCAGCTAGACTTCCTTGATTTGATGGCTGACTACATTCAGCAGTGACTGCAGGCAGCTCCAGCTTCGGCACAGCCTCAGCCGACAGTAGTACAGGTTCAGTCAGCCCCGCCTAGGCGAAGACCTATTCTGGAACAATTAAAGAGATTGGGGGCAGAAGACTTTGCTGGAAGAGAACCATTGACACCTTCAGTGGCTGAAGAATGGCTATATAAGATAAAAAGGTTGTTTGAGATAACCCACAGCTCACTGGAAGAAAAAATTGAAGGCGTTGTAGCATTACTTTAGGGTCCTGCATTCATCTGGTGGGATTCAGTCAGAAGACATACTCCTGCAGATCAGTTGAATTGGGAGTACTTTGTGGACCAGTTTGAGAAGAAGTACATTGGGTCCGAGTATAAAGTGATGGAATATGACATGGTATGGTAATCATGATAGCACAGCGGAAAAACAAAAATTTTTTATCATACATACCATACATATCCAAAGATAGAATCGAAACATGCAATTTTAGGGTTATCGAACTTACAACTTTTGATGCCTTTTCGATTTTGATTCCGGTGATGGCCAGCAACTAAGATGGCTTTGTCTACCTTAGATCTCGATCACCAATGCCAAGGAATAGCCTTTTGCGCCACTCCCTCTATTCTCACACACACAATTGCACCGTCGGCTTAAAAACGAGATTGCTAGATCTCTTTTTCGGTATTGTGTAAGGGTTATAGTTTGAAGCTACAAAACTTGATTTTGTACTTCTCTTAGGTTGCTATGACTACCCAAGATCACAAGAGAATGAGGAACTATCCTTTCTCCTTGTGAAAATTGGCTAAAGAATTCTTAAGAGAGAGAGAGAGGGTTTCACGCAAATCTCATGGAAGAAGGCTAGGGTTTCACGCCAACTTCACCTTGATTATGTATCTTCTCTTTCCTTTAAGTGATGGATCTCTAATATACTATCTTTAGATAATTAATATTAGCTAAAGATAATTAATATTTGCATTTATCACTTAATTAAAATAAGTAATATTATTGATAAAAACTCTTTCAATTTATCCAAGATAAAATCAAAAGTCATTTAATCAAATTATATCACTTAATTTAGGAAAAAGATAAGACATTTAAATCTAATAAATCACTTAAATAAAAACTATACATGTGCCGAAATTCCTTGTGATTTCTCTTAGGAATTTCGGCCACATCAACTTATATTTAGATGATTTAATTAGATAAATATGTCTTTAGGCTTTAATACTCAATTAATTAAATTAATACATGACATTTAATTAATTGAAATTAAACCTTGTGGGCTGAATCTCTGTCTCTCATGGACCAAAGCCCAATAGCAATTTTATAACCCATTACATACATTAATTTGACTTTAATTAAAAGCCCAAATTAATGCCCAATACTTAATTTAAGTATTTTAAGCCCAATGCTTTGTGTGCGATCCTATAGGTCCATTTAATGTTGGCAATGAATTAATAAATTAATTCAAAGGCTATATATATTCTCTAGCAAGATATTATAGCAATCCAAATTAAATGAAAATACATATGGCATTTAGTGACCTAATGCAATTTTGCATAGTCCCTTACCCATAAATATCAGAATTAATATAAGGCATGGAACTAGTCATCCTTATATACATTAATTCATTTCTTGATATTCCAATGACACTGAATTCTCAGATAAATAATGATTACTCATTATTTCATCTCGGTATGGCCATACACTTCTCAGTTCACTGATCAAGTGGCCGGTGATATTTTCTCTCTTATCGAGAGGGGTAATCCCTTCACTTCTCTCATGCTCTCTAACATGAATCAATGCATACCCAATCATACCCGTACTTGTCACTCTGTTACGAGCACGTTAGGTGTATGTCAAAGTACTCAGTAATTCATAAAGAGTTTCATAGAGATTTCAGGTCTAAGAACTCCGATACAAAACTTGCATATGAGAAACACTTATGACTTGTACCATGTAGTGTTCTCATGAGCGGATCGAATCCAGATACCATGTTCTTTAACATGTATCTATGATCTCTGATTGACACTCTTGTCCTAATGATCCGTAAGACAGGACTCATAGCATCAGAGAGAGCATACTAGTCTTAATTCATTTGTTATTCCCATAACAATGACTGACTAGGGATATTTAGAATGAAGTCTCATTTGTTTCAAGGTCTTACAATCCATGTGCCTCACACATGATAACTTAAACCGAAACAACACTCTTGGATAGTTTTATCAATTGATATGCACAGGAATACAAAGGATAAAACAAATGCCTCATTTTATTAATTTCAAGTGTTTCGTTACAATGTATTGGGGCTAGGGCTTACACTAACAATCTCCCACTAGCACTAGTCCCAATTGGGCATAGACCTAAGACCGAACGCTCTCAAATGAGCTTCGTGCAGATTTGGACGTAACTGTTTCGTCAAAGGATCTGCTACATTGTCTTCACTTGATATCTTGCTAACCTTGACGTCCCCACGATCAATGATTTCTCTGATCAGGTGGTACCTTCTGAGTATGTGTTTGGATTTCTGGTGTGACCGGGGCTCCTTAGCCTGTGCGATGGCCCCGTTATTGTCACAGAAAATTTCTAATGGATCTAGGATGCTTGGGACCACTCCTAATCCATTAATGAAATTTTTAATCCAAACAGCCTCTTTTGCAGCCTCACTTGCTGCAATATACTCAGATTCTGTAGTTGAGTCGGCAACGGTTTCTTGCTTTGAGCTTCTCCAGCTGACAGCACCACCGTTCAAAACAAAAACAAACCCAGATTGCGATCTAGAATCCTGAGTGCTGGTCTGAAAAGCAGCATCGGCATAACCTTGTATGACGAGCTCTTCTTGACCACCATACACCAAGAAGTGATCCTTAGTCCTTCGCAGGTACTTAAGGATCCCTTTTACAGCAGACCAGTGCTTTTCACTAGGGTCTTGCTGAAACCTACTGGTTATACTCAGTGCATGAGCAACATCCAACCTAGTACATAACATAGCGTACATGATAGATCCAATAGCAGATGCATATGGGATTCTACTCATGTTGTCCCTTTCCTCTTTGGTTTTAGGGCACTGTTCTTTAGTCAAAGGAACTCCCAAAGCCAAAGGTATGTACCCTTTCTTTGAGTCTCCCATACTAAAATGCTTTAGTACTTTGTCTATGTACTTTTCTTGACTTAGTCCCAAAAGCCGATTCGATCTATCTCTATGGATTCGAATACCAAGTATTGTCTCGGCTTCACCTAAGTCTTTCATTGAGAAACATTTTCCCAACCATTGCTTAACCTTTTGCAATGTTGGAATGTCATTCCCAATGAGAAGGATGTCGTCCACATATAGGACCAGAAACACTACTATGCTCCCACTAACCTTCTTGTACACACAAGGCTCATCTTCATTCTTGATGAAGTCAAAATCTTTGACTGCTTCATCAAAATGAAGATTCCAACTTCGAGATGCTTGCTTTAATCCATAAATGGATTTTTGAAGCTTGCAAACCTTCTTAGGATGCTTGGGATTGACAAAACCTTCAGGCTGTGTCATATACACATCCTCAAGTAAATTTCCGTTGAGGAAAGCAGTTTTGACATCCATTTGCCATATCTCATAATCATGATATGCAGCTATGGCAAGCAAGATCCTAATGGACTTGAGCATGACTACAGGCGAAAAGGTCTCGTCATAGTCTATACCATGAGTTTGTCGAAAACCTTTTGCTACTAGTCTACCTTTGTAGGTCTTATCAGCTTTTAGTTTGAATAACCACTTGCATTCAATTACCTTAGCACCTTCCGGTGGATCAACCAAGGTCCAAACCTGGTTATCGTACATTGATTGCATCTCGGATTTTATGGCTTCAAGCCAATTATCCGAGTCTGGGCTTTCAATAGCTTCTCGATAGGTAGTAGGATCCTCACGATCTACTAACTCAATAGTGTCACTGTCAGTGATTAGAAATCCATATCTCTCAATCTCCTAACGTACCCTACCAGACCTTCTAGGTATTTGTGTAATGGGATCTTGTTCCACAACTTGTTGTGAACTTGATCCCACTTCCAACTCATCCTCTATAGGAGCTTGTGGCACTTGAATTTCTCCAAGTTCTACTTTACTCCCACTGTCTTTCTTGAGAAGGAACTCCTTTTCCAAGAAAACAGCCTTGCGAGCAACAAATACTTTGTTCTCGGCTTGTGAGTAAAAGTAGTATCCCTTTGTTTCTTTGGGATAACCCATAAACAAGCAGACAGTCGATTTGGACTCTAGTTTGTCAGATGTTAATTTCTTAACATGTGCTTCACAGCCCCAAATCTTGAGAAAAGACATATTGGGTTCTTTCCCAGTCCATACCTCGTATGGTGTCTTCTCAACTGCTTTAGTTGGAGTACGATTCAATAGAAACGCAGCAGTTTCTAATGCATAACCCCAAAAAGAGATAGGAAGATTAGCTTGACTCATCATAGATCGAACCATGTCCAACAGAGTTCGATTTCTCCTTTCGGACACACCATTCCATTGCGGTGTTCCAGGAGGAGTGAGCTGTGAAATAATACCACACTCTTTTAGATGATCATCAAACTCTTGGCTTAAGTATTCGCCACCTCGATCTGATCGAATGGCTTTTATACTTTTGCCAAGTTGTTTTTCTACTTCGTTCTTAAACTCTTTGAATTTCTCAAAAGTTTCAGACTTGTACTTCATTAGATAGACATAGCCATATCTACTGAAGTTATCTGTGAAAGTCACGAAGTAGCTAAAACCACTTCTAGCTTGTGTACTTAATGGTCCACATACATCGGTATGTATTAGTTCCAATAAGCCATTAGTCCTTTCACCTTTCTTGTTAAAAGGACTCTTTGTCATTTTTCCATGCAAACATGGCTCGCATGTGTCATAAGACTCTAAGTCAAATGACCCAAGAACTCCAGTTTTGTGGAGTCTTGAAATACGTTTTTCGTTTGCATGTCCTAAACGACAATGCCAGAAGTACGTAGGGTTTAATTCGTTTGATTTAACCCTCTTTGTATTAATGTTGTATATTGACTCTTTGTTTTGTAAATCAAGGATATAAAGGCCATTTTGCAACATGGCATTGCCATAAGAAATGCCTTCGCGACGAATATGAGCATTGCCCTTTTTAATAACAAAATCAAATTCATTATTATCCAAACATGAAACTGAAATGATGTTTCTGCTCATAGCAGGCACATAATAACAATTATTCAAAACAATACAAAGTCCGGAAGGTAAAGTGAGGTGATAGTCGCCTATCTCCATGGCAGCAACTCGTGCTCCATTCCCCACACGGAGGTCCACTTCATTCTTCCCAAGTAACCGCCTATTTCTTAGCCCCTGCACATTTGAACAAATGTGAGAACCACAACCGGTATCCAATACCCAAGTGGTAGAAATAGAAAGGTTAATTTCAACAACAAAAATACCAGAACTGGACGCCTTGGCTCCATTCTTCTTTTGTTCTTCCTTGAAGAGAGCGCAATTCTTCCTCCAATGCCCTATCTTGTTGCAATGGAAGCAAGTGCTCTCACTCTCTTTGAGCTTTGGTGCCTTGGGCTTGGATTGGGCTTGAGGTGCACTCCCAACTGTCTTGGGTTTTCCCTTTCCTTTTCCCTTTCCCTTAGCAGGTCCCTTCTTAATTCCCTTTTGAACCATTAGCACGGGATTGGTCTTTCGAATGTTCTCTTCAGCATTCTTAAGCATCCCATGAAGCTCAGTGACTGACTTGTTCATAGCATGCATGTTATAATTCATCACAAATGGATCATAAGCAGCAGGCAATGATCCTAAGATCAAGTCAGTGGCCAATTCCTTTGGCACTTGTACCTCAAGCTTCTCAAGAGTATCAAGATACCCTTTCATCTTGAGTACATGGGTACTAACAGGAGTACCCTCAGCCATCTTACAAGAAATCAAAGCCTTTGTTGTCACGAACCTCTCGTGACGAGCTTGTTCTTAGAACATCTCCTTGAGGTGCACCATGATCGCATAGGCCTCTTGGTCCATAAATTGCTTTTGCAATTCAGGCACCATAGTGGCTAGCATCAAACAGGTCACATCATTAGAGTCACTCTTCTTGGTCTCAAAAGTTTCCTTTTGAACCGCAGAGGCGTTCCTTCCTGGTTCTTCAGGCAAGGGTGCATCCAAAACATACGACTTCTTCTCTTGCTTAAGAACTATTCTTAAGTTTCGAGACCAGTCTATGAAATTGGTGCCATTCAATTTGTCCTTTTCAAGGACCGATCGCAACGAGAAATTATTGTTGTTTGAAGATGCCATTTTCAATCTACAATAAAATTTAGCAAGATTAAATGAGGTCTTATTATAATCCCACAAACCGAATTAATATCCCCATAAATAATTCGCGTTAGTGATTTAATGTGGGCCAAGATCCACTTTTCACAACAACTTATTAGTCAAGCTGAGCCTGTACACCTAATAAGTTAAGTTACTTAGGTAGGAAAAACTCCAATCATGTCTCGTACATGACTCTTGGATCAAATGGGCTAACATCAAACAATGTTATAGCACAAACCCATTTATAAGTTGCCTAGGTCCGAGCATCCCATTCCATGTTAAGTCCAACCTACATTCACAACCCATGCCTCACAAAGATAATCGGGCGCATCTAGGACTCCTAGTCTACGTGACCGATGATCGATGCCTTGACATGTTTCGAATTAGGAAGGCAACTTTGTGACTTACTATTTTTAGGGATTCATTTTATTACGGCTTACATGGCATACGCTTTGTCATCCATACATAGCATGCATATATATATAATTGCATAAAGTAAAGCGTGACAAACATGGGCCCAAAAACCTACAACTAAGATTCTATACTATTACATAAGAATCTTCGAGTTGGGCTTCTCCACTCCGGTGGGCTTCGTCTTGATTTACAAAGTCTTCAAATAAATTCTATTCTAAGAAATAAATAAAACTTTTACAATAAAATATAATGGCACGCAGGCCATATTTAATTACAAAAACCCAGGGCCCATGAATGCACCATGCATATCCATTCATCACACCAAACAAGCAAATAAATATACATAGCATTCATGGATCAGACAAAGTCCAATTTTAATCAATTTAGCCAAGCCCATTAATGGAAATTGTGTACTTGAACCTTTAAGAGAAGACCCCGTGATGGGCCTGGGCCGAAGCCCAATGGACTAAATCCTCTTATTGAATAAGTTCTCTTAAAAGCCCAAAACACAAACTAGTTAGATTTGTGCCATAAATCAACTCTAGTATAATTTCCAATTTTGCCATTTTTAATTTTATGTCATACAGCCCATAAACATTAAAAATACATATAATATGTGCTAACATGAATTAAAAATAAAATCATGAAGAACACATATAATAGAACACGGCATTCATGCAAAAACAAACAAACAACAAAACTAGTTGTTTAATGCTTATGTAATGCCATGAAATGCACAAACATTTAAATCAATTTTATGAGTCATTTAATAATCTAAATAAGTCCATAAATATTGATTTAATATTCTGTACCATTTTAATCTAAATGTGTTTTTACCATTTTAATCAAAACAAAGCAAACAATGTTGATTAAACATGTAACAAACACAAACTAGTCATTGTTTTAAGTGATTTTAAAATTAATCAATTAAATTATCATGGACCAGAATTAAAACCAAATTTAAAAAATGTCTATACCAGATAATTAATCTTTAAATATCACTTACAAACATGCCAAAAACGTTTTTACATATAATTTTGAAAACTAGTTGTTAAACTAGCAATTTACATGCCAACTAGCACTTAGTTTCATAATTAACATGTACCATCAGGTATAAATAATTAAATCCGACCATTACCAGCCCTAATAACATCTTAGGACAGTATATTAACATGTCATATTAATTATAATACCTATCTAATCAATTAAAATCGTTTTTACACCAAAACAATGCAAAAAACTCAAAACAGAAAATTTCAGATTTGCATGTTTTCAAAATAACGATTTTTAATTAATTTTTTCATGCATCTAAAGCACTAAAATAAGCATGTCTAGGCTCTGATACCACTGATGGAATATGACATGGTATGATAATCATGATAGCACAGCGAAAAAATAAAAATTTTATCATACATACCATACATATCCAAAGATAGAATCGAAACATGCAATTTTAGGGTTATCGAACTTACAACTTTTGATGCCTTTTAAAACTTTTATTCCGATGATGACCAGCAACTAAGATGGCTTTGTCCGCCTTAGATCTCGATCACCAATGCCAAGGAATAGCCTTTTGCGCCACTCCCTCTATTCTCACACACACAATTACACAGTCGGCTTAAAAACGAGATTGCTAGATCTCTTTTTCGGTATTGTGTAAGGGTTATAGTTTGAAGCTACAAAACTTGATTTTTTACTTCTTTAGATTGCTATTACTGCTCAATAACACAAGAGAATGAGGAACAATCCTTTCTCCTTGTGAAAAATTGAACAAAAGAATTAAGAGAGAGCGAGTCACTATTCACGAGTTACTATTCATGCCACAAAAAAATTAGGTTTAGGGTTTTATTTCTTTTAATATATATGCTTATCCTTTGGCAAGTCATTAATCTGAATTCAACTATCCTAAGATAATTAATTCAAACTCTATCACTTCCTAAAGATAAGTAATATATTTTGAATTAAACTCATTTGAATTTAAATTCAAATTTGAAATAAAACATAAGACATTTAAATAAATGAAATCACTTAATTTAAATATATAGCATGTGCCGAAATTCCTTGATTTCCCTCTTGGAATTTCGGCCACATCATTAAATATATAAGTGATTTAATTTAATTTAAATTCCTTTAGGCTTTAATATTCAATTAACTTAATTAACACAAGATAATTAATTAATTGAAATTAAACCTTATGGGCTGAATTTCTCTCTCTCATGGACCAAAGCCCAATAGCAATATTATAACCCATTACATACATTAATTTGACTTTAATTAAAAGCCCAAATTAATGTCCAATACTTAATTTAAATATTTTAAGCCCAATGCTTTGTGTGCGATCCTATAGGTCCATTTAATGTTGGCAATGAATTAATAAATTAATTCAAAGGCTATATATATTCTCTAGCAAGATATTATAGCATTCCAAATTAAATGAAAATGCATATGGCATTTGGTGACCTAATGCAATTTCGCATAGTCCCTTACCCATAAATATCAGAATTAATATAAGGCGTGGAACTAGTCATCCTTATATATATTAATTCCTTTCTTGATATTCCAGTGACACTGAACTCTCAGATAAATAATGATTACTCATTATTTCATCTCGGTATGGCCATACACTTCTCAGTTCACTGATCAAGTGGCCGGTGATATTTTTCTCTCTTATCGAGAGGGGTAATCCCTTCACTTCTCTCATGCTCTCTAACATGAATCAGTGCATACCGAATCATACCCGTACTTGTCACTCTGTTACGAGCACGTTAGGTGTATGTCAAAGTACACAGTAATTCATAAAGAGTTTCATAGAGATTTCAGGTCTAAGAACTCCGATACAAAACTTGCATATGAGAAACACTTATGACTTGTACCATGTAGTGTTCTCATGAGCGGATCGAATCCAGATACCATGTTCTTTAACATGTATCTATGATCTCTGATTGACACTTTTGTCCTAATGATCCGTAAGACAGAACTCATAAGATCAGAGAGAGAATACTCGTCTTAATTCATTTGTTATTCCCATAACAATGACTGACTAGGGATATTTAGAATGATGTCTCATTTGTTTCAAGGTCTTACAATCCATGTGCCTCACACATGATAACTTAAACCGAAACAACACTCTTGGATAGTTTTATTAATTGATATGCACAGGAATACAAAGGATAAAACAAATGCCTCATTTTATTAATTTCAAGTGTTTCGTTACAATGTATTGGGGCTAGGGCTTACACTAACAGGGACAACATGAGTAGAATCCCATATGCATCTGCTATTGGATCTATCATGTACGCTATGTTATGTACTAGATTGGATGTTGCTCATGCACTGAGTATAACCAATAGGTTTCAGCAAGACCCTGGTGAGAAGCACTGGTCTGCTGTAAAAGGGATCCTTAAGTACCTGCGAAGGACTAAGGATCACTTCTTGGTGTATGGTGGTCAAGAAGAGCTCGTCATACAAGGTTATGCCGATGCTGCTTTTCAGACCAGCACTCAGGATTCTAGATCGCAATCTGGGTTTGTTTTTGTTTTGAACGGTGGTGCTGTCAGCTGGAGAAGCTCAAAGCAAGAAACCGTTGCCGACTCAACTACAGAATCTAAGTATATTACAGCAAGTGAGGCTGCAAAAGAGGCTGTTTGGATTAAAAATTTCATTAATGGATTAGAAGTGGTCCCAAGCATCCTAGATCCATTAGAAATTTTCTGTGACAATAACGGGGCCATCGCACAGGCTAAGGAGCCCCGGTCACACCAGAAATCCAAACACATACTCAGAAGGTACCACCTGATCAGAGAAATCATTGATCGTGGGGACGTCAAGGTTAGCAAGATATCAAGTGAAGACAATGTAGCAGATCCTTTGACGAAACAGTTACGTCAAAATCTGCACGAAGCTCATTTGAGAGCGTTCGGTCTTAGGGCTATGCCCAATTGGGACTAGTGCTAGTGGGAGATTGTTAGTGTAAGCCCTAGCCCCAATACATTGTAACGAAACACTTGAAATTAATAAAATGAGGCATTTGTTTTATCCTTTGTATTCCTGTGCATATCAATTGATAAAACTATCCAAGAGTGTTGTTTCGGTTTAAGTTATCATGTGTGAGGCACATGGATTGTAAGACCTTGAAACAAATGAGACATCAATCTAAATATCCCTAGTCAGTCATTGTTATGGGAATAACAAATGAATTAAGACTAGTATGCTCTCTTTGATCTTATAAGTTCTGTCTTACGGATCATTAGGACAAGAGTGTCAATCAGAGATCATAGATACATGTTAAAGAACATGGTATATGGATTCGATCCGCTCATGAGAACACTACATGGTACAAGTCATAAGTGTTTCTCATATGCAAGTTTTGTATCGGAGTTCTTAGACCTGAAATCTCTATGAAACTCTTTATGAATTACTGTGTACTTTGACATACACCTAACGTGCTCGTAACAGAGTGACAAGTACGGGTATGATTGGGTATGCACTGATTCATGTTAGAGAGCATGAGAGAAGTGAAGGGATTACCCCTCTCGATAAGAGAGAAAAATATCACCGGCCACTTGATCAGTGAACTGAGAAGTGTATGGCCATACCGAGATGAAATAATGAGTAATCATTATTTATCTGAGAATTCAGTGTCATTGGAATATCAAGAAATGAATTAATGTATATAAGGATGACTAGTTCCATGCCTTATATTAATTCTGATATTTATGGGTAAGGGACTATGCGAAATTGCATTAGGTCACCAAATGACATATGCATTTTCATTTAATTTGGAATGCTATAATATCTTGCTAGAGAATATATATAGCCTTTGAATTAATTTATTAATTTATTGCCAACATTAAATGGACCTATAGGATCGCACACAAAGCATTGGGCTTAAAATATTTAAATTAAGTATTGGACATTAATTTGGGCTTTTAATTAAAGTCAAATTAATGTATGTAATGGATTATAATATTGCTATTGGGCTTTGGTCCATGAGAGAGAGAAATTCAGCCCATAAGGTTTAATTTCAATTAATTAATTATCTTGTGTTAATTAAGTTAATTGAATATTAAAGCCTAAAGGAATTTAAATTAAATTAAATCACTTATATATTTAATGATGTGGACGAAATTCCAAGAGGGAAATCAAGGAATTTCGGCACATGCTATATATTTAAATTAAGTGATTTCATTTATTTAAATGTCTTATGTTTTATTTCAAATTTGAATTTAAATTCAAAGGAGTTTAATTCAAAATATATTACTTATCTTTAGGAAGTGATAGAGTTTGAATTAATTATCTTAGGATAGTTGAATTCAGATTAATGACTTGCCAAAGGATAAGCATATATATTAAAAGAAATAAAACCCTAAACCTAATTTTTTGGTGGCATGAATAGTAACTCGTGAATAGTGACTCGCTCTCTCTTAATTCTTTTGTTCAATTTTTCACAAGGAGAAAGGATTGTTCCTCATTCTCTTGTGTTATTGAGCAGTAATAGCAATCTAAAGAAGTACAAAATCAAGTTTTGTAGCTTCAAACTATAACCCTTACACAATACTGAAAAAGAGATCTAGCAATCTCGTTTTTAAGCCGACGGTGTAATTGTGTGTGTGAGAATAGAGGGAGTGGCGCAAAAGGCTATTCCTTGGCATTGGTGATCGAGATCTAAGGCGGACAAAGCCATCTTAGTTGCTGGTCATCATCGGAATAAAAGTTTTAAAAGGCATCAAAAGTTGTAAGTTCGATAACCCTAAAATTGCATGTTTCGATTCTATCTTTGGATATGTATGGTATGTATGATAAAATTTTTGTTTTTCCGCTGTGCTATCATGATTATCATACCATGTCATATTCCATCAGTTTCTATGTTAAGCAGATATCGTTTGGATCCTTCTCATGTTATTACTTCAGAGGAGATACAGTTGAGACCTGACCTGTCCTATGATGAAGAACTAATGAAGATTTTAGCACAGGAAGTCAGGTAACTACGAAACAAACAAGTTCTATTAGTCAAGGTACTTTGGACACACCACAATGTTGAGTAAGGCACCTGGGAACTGAAAGAAACGATGAGACAACATTATCCCCATTTATTCGATCAAGGTAAATTTCGAGGATGAAATTTTTTATTTAGAGGGTAAGTATCGTAATATCCCCAAATTTGTATATGTCGTGTGTGACATGTTTTTGAGCATGATTAATTACCCTCGGACAGATTTCAGAGTGATTAGGATTGAGTAGGATAGAAAATTTGAAAAGAGTATAGGGTTAAACGTGCTCGAGCCAGGAAAATCTAGAGATGGGTGACCTGATGGACAGTGTGAGATAAAGGTAGACTATTAAAGTAAATGTTAAATGGAGTATAATGGTATACTTTAAGAAGAAATTGAGGTCAAATATGCCTCCAAAAGAGTTAACAAAGAAAATCTCGCGGGTCAGTATAGGTCTGACTAGAATTTTGATCGCATGTTTGGAGACTCTAAAGACCTCCAATGGACTTCATATTTCACATACAAGTTATAAATAGTGTAAGTACATCTAGGAAACTGAAAAATAGCAATTGTGGTAGTTCTGAAATTTCAAATTTTGGACCAACTGCACAGGTCACCGAAGCTAGAAGTATACCTAAATGATGTCAGAATGAGCTAAAAATTTTTATTGTATATTCTTGAATATGTAGCAACACTAGGGGAAAAAATTCAAGGTAATCCGACAATAGAAATGAAAATTCATATTTCAGGATGCAAAATTCAAATCAGGTAATTTGAAGGGCCAAATTCGAGAATTTAATCATAAAATTTCACACGAGTCACTAATTTAGAGCCATGATCAAGTTTGACTGAGCCTAGGTCAGTAGGATAAGCTCAAGTGCATGAATGAGTAACAAGTGGCTAAATTTAAAGCGTTTAGATTCAATAGTAAATGTATAAATCTTGGCCCTTCCTTTTACATGTAAATACCCCATCAAATAAAGGTTAGAGAAATCTATAAGTCTCTTCAAAATAGCAGCATCTTCTCCCTCTTTTCTTTAAAAAACCTAACCTCTCTATCTCTCTCTCCTTTCTAGTTTTCTTCACTCCAAGCTTTCTCTCTCTACATCTCTAGCCTAAATTGCAACCTCAAACTTAAAATTTCATCCTCTTTCATTTAGAAGAGAGTTTGCATTAAGAAGGGACCAAGAAGTTAGTGAATTAAGGTGAAAACCCTAAGGAACACTTTTGTGATTTCATGAGTTTTAGGTAGAAATTGAAGGAGATATTACACCAACATATAGAATAGGACTAGAGAATCATAGTAGTGCATTTAAATTTCTTGAATTGATGAATTAAAATTGTGTTTTATTTCCTTTTATTTTCGGCCAAAAGAGGAAAAAAAAGGGAAAGGCCAAAGGCAACGACAAAAAGGAAAAGAAAAAGAAGAATAGGTGAAAAGCAAGTTAAAATAAGGTTAGTAGATATAGTTTACTTTTAATTTCATTTATTTTAGTGAATTTCTCTTGAATTTTATAGTATATAACTAAGAACCCTAGTGTAAATTGATGAAATAAATTGATATAACTTAATATAATAATAAAATAACCTAATATAAAGTTAAATTAGTAAAAAAAATAAGATGAAATGGTGAGAACCTTAGATGGCCGAATGGTAGCTTTGGGTTAGTGTGAAGTGAATTAATGCTAAATGAGATAATTGACTGTAATTATACACTACAAGGCATGAGGAAGGTATTAGGATTGATTACAATAAAAAATGACATGTGTACATGAATATGTATAGTGAACATAATGATGGAAAAGTATGAAATGTAAGAAATAATGATACTTAAAATGGATGTAGAAGTATATATGATATAAAAAGGATGGATAAAACATTATGTGAGTGGAAACTATTCAAGTGGCCGAATGAGATATATAAGGATAATGGTATGTTATAGCTATATTTCGTTATATTATGATATGCACATGAAATGTATATTTAGTAAACTCATATAAGTGGAAATTAATTTATAGTAATATTAATGTGATGTGATTAGTGTGTATAACTATGTAAAAATAATGTAAAGTGTGAAATTTTAATAATTTAATCATGCCTTTAGTGTACAATGGGTAACCCAGGATCCTAGGATAGTATGGCTAGCCATAGGAGCATTTACCATGCGGTATTATGTTAGTACAATTGAAATGAAAAAGAAAAAAGAAAAGAAAGTGTGAATATATTGTTAGTCGGCTCACCATTGATACATCGGGAGTAGCCGCATACCCCCTAGTGATATGGACACTTCCAGGAGTAATCGCATACTGTCAAGTAATATGGATACTTTCTTTGACTGGATTTGCTTATCTTCTTATTCGGTTCATTGTTTTTATACTATCAACATGTAGGGCAAAATGGTAATTTTGCATAAAACAGTGTAAAATGGGTAATTAAGGTGATATTAATGTTAAAAATATGAAAAAATGAGTTAAAATGAAAAATGAGGTATATATATGTAATAAGGGTAAAAATGTAATTAGGTGATAAATCGAGGATAAAACGGTCAATTAGTGGTGAAAATATGATTAAAATGGTTAAATTAAAAACAGGGTAAAATAGAAATTAAGAAAAGCTATTGGACTAAACCGAAATTTTCTACCTAAAGGAAAAGTTTCAGGGATTAAATAGTAATTTATATAATTAAAGTTAAATTGGAGTCAAAGGAAGTCAATCGGGTCAAAATTTGAGTAAAATTGATTAAATTAAAAAAATAACCTAAAAGTCAATGTTGGCGAAAATTGAAAAAAAGTCAACTTTAGGGGCATAATGGAAATTTTCATCCAAACGGAGAAATTAGTGAAATTAAATAAGAAAGAAAAAAATTTTAAAACCATTAAAAGAGGAATTTTGAATTTAAGGAATAAATTTGAAATTTCTTTAGTTTTGAGAAGTTAATTAAAATAATAATGAACTAGTGAATTTAAATGAATAAGATAAATTGAATGAAATTTCATGTAATTGTATCAACCACTAAGCGACTATGTTGCTTAGCGTATAGTTTATTGTGACTGCGCGCAGAGACAGGTACCATAAGACCAGCACCCGAAGATTTAGATGTGGTATGTACACAAAAAGAAAGCCTTTTGATTTTGTTATGTAAATATATGTTAATACTATGACTGTTTATGAGAAGTTATTGTAAATGGCATGTAATATGAGTATTTTGTGTACTAGATGAACGATGTGAATGGATGTAATATGAGTTAGGTGTGGATGTGAATAACTTTGGATATGTATATTGAGATGAAAATATAGAAGTGTTGTGTTGTTGATTGGAGTTGTGTGAGTTGGAGGAAATTATATTGGGAGTTTGAATTTGAATTTTACAGGTTTGGGTATCATGAATTTTAAGCCATCATGCCAGATTTTTATTTAATTAAGTAATGAATTAACTGTAATAAAAGTATTAATAAATAATAAGGACTTAGAAATTGTATAGAGGGTGTTACAGGATTACTCTGATATCTGCCAAGCATTCCTACTGCAAATGCAATGTCATATCTTGTACAAACCTAAGCATACATTAAACTTTCCACTGCAGAAATATATGGTATTCCATTCATTTACTCCTTATCCATATCATTTTGAGGACATTGATCTTGACTAAATATATCCCCTTTAACAATGGGTACTGGAGAAGAATAGCAACTTTGCATTCTAAATATCTTTAGAACCTTCTCAATGTAGGACTTTTAAGATAGATGCAATGTTCTTAATGTCTCTCTCTCTTTATCTCTATGCCGATAACATTAGAAGCTTCCCCTAAGTCCTTCATTTCAAAATTTTTCGAAAGGAATTATTTTGATTCATTTAGCAAATTCATGTCATTGCTTGCTAGCAAGATGCCATCAACATATAAGATCAAGAAAATGACTTTACTTCCACTGACCTTGAGGTATACACATTGATCCTTAATATTTTCAACAAAATCAAAGGATGTTATGGTATTGTGAAATTTTGTATACCAATGGAGGGATGCTTGCTTTAGTCCATATATTGATCTATTTAACTTTCAAACCAAATGGTTTTCTTTACAGAAACCTTCAAGTTGTTTCATGTATACTTGTTCCTCAAGTTCTCTATTTAACAAAACCGTTTTCATATTCATCTGATGTAGCTCTAAATCAAAATGAGCTACTAAATCTATGATTATTCTAAATGAATCATTCTTTGAGACTGGAGAGAAGATTTTATAATAATCAATGCCTTTCTTTTGTGTGAATCCTTTAGGTAATTATTAGAGAATAGGGTACTGGATAGATCCGCTATGAGATACTATATGGGTTAGTGTCATTAGTGATCTCATAACAGTTATGTTATCGATCCTTAGATCTGAGATTATTATATTATCCTATATGAGGAACATTATATTTTGACATAATCAAATATTATCTTTAATCGGATAATAATAAAGGTTATGATTGTACATGATGAGAATCATGCAGAGGATAGTGAATAATCAAGATGGAATTTATCCCTTTCTTATGAGAGAGATATCTATTGGGCCCTTCGATAAGTAAGACTGAAAAATTCATTGCTGTGCTCAAATGAATTTATGGTGCGATCAATATCATTTGATATTATCAGTCTACTTAGTGATCGAGAAATTATATGTTTGGACTATATAATTTTGACATGGATCATGACTTATGTTCAAACAAGATATTGTGTGACAAAGGGATTATAACATGTTCTAATAGGTTAAAATCAAATTATCGATATTCATATTATTTGGATAGTCATAATGTCTTGCTAGAGGCCACTTATGACTTGTGAATCCATAATAGGATTGAGTCCAATGCTAATATAATATGAACTTATTGGATCGCACACATAAAATGTGATGAATAGACTAAGGGTTAATTGGAGCATTTTGAATTTTATTTTGTGACAAATTAAAATTCAAAATAAATAAATAAATATTAATTAAGATTAATATTATATTTTTTATTTTAAATAAGAAATAAAGTATTTCTTATTTTAATAAAAAATCTAGGCCCGAAATTCTCTTTTTCTTAATTAGGGTTAGGTTAGCTCTCTCTCTATATATATGGTTTGAAAACCCTAACTAGACACACTTTAAAGAGTGAGCCGTCATCTTTGAGAGGGTGAAAAGAAAAGAAAAGAAAATCATTTTTTCTGTAACCCTAGCCGCCATGGAAGGGAGCTAGCACCCTAGATGAATCATTTGTTGCCTTCGAGTCTAGATATTGATAGAGGATGTTTGTTTCATGCGAGGCAGCACCTACAAAATATTTTACGCTTCAAGAGGTTAGTAATCGTTACTTTCTCTTCATTGAATGAATTGGGTCGTATGGATCCTGGTGAGTTTCTTTTATCCGTTGCGTTTTTGTTTTTATTTTTCCTTTTGAAACACAACAATTTGGGACAAACTTTCCATTTTTCTTGTTCCCAATTTTGTGAGTAGCAAGATTAGCACTCTTTTGCTTCATGTTTTGTTTCTCTTTTTTCTCATGCTTAAGTCATGCTTAAGTCTTTCCTCCTCTTGCGCACACATGGTCAAAAGTTCATTTATAGACCAATTTTCTTTATGTGTGTTGTAGAAGATCTTAAAAGGTCCATATTCCGTAGGCAGAGAATTAAGCACAAAATGAACAAGAAATGCATTTGAAATATCGATGCTCAAAGACTTAAGTTTAGCAATTATATATCTCATTTCCATAATGTGCTCATGCACTCCTTTAGAATTGTCAAATTTCAATCCTGTAAGTTTCTTCATGAGGGTGCTCACAAGTGCCTTATCAGAGGTTACAAATTATTCCTCAATTACCTTAATAAGATTCTTGGCCTTGTCATATAATGGAATGGATCCCCTAATGCTCTTATTCATATGAGCCTTAATAAGCATCATGCTCAACCGATTGGATCTCATCCATTACTCATGACGAGCAACCTATTGTGGCATACTTGATTCTTTAAGAGCAGGTGGCTCTTCCTCTCGAAGTGCCACGTCAAGGTCTATGCACCCAAGTGTCAAAAGAATTTGCTCTTTCCAATCAACAAAGTTGTCACCATTAAGCATTGAAATATAAGAAGTTTTATTTAATAAAGTAGTAGGTAAAATTGCAATAAACCAAGAAACACATAAATAATATTGATAAATCTAACCTCCATATGGGTAAAGGTTTCAATCATGCATGAAATATATCAATTAATCTTTAATGAAAATAACCTTAATATGAAATATAAATAGATATTTTATACCTATAGGCCTAAGATTACCAAGTTTACATTTCATTCATAATATCAAAATGAATACATGATAAATAACTACATTCATATGGGTCATGCAATTATTTCTCATGGACTAATGCCTTATATGCCATATTAAAATAATAACAATTCTAAATCTTGAGATTCTATGGCTACTTCCAAAACATTATATGACATAATATAAAGTAAATCAAATTAAAGATCAACTACATGAAAAAGGTTAATCCAAATTATAAGCAAACAATTAATATAATTTCCAACTAACACAATTTCCTATAGCAAATTAAATTAGCAAATTAAATTATCCTGCCGCTAATCCTAGCAACTCTTCTACTTGAAATTCTTATTCTTCTCTAAAGAAGTTAAATAATAATAATAATAATAATTTTCAAGTATTTTCGATGAATTTCATTTGCAATGATATTGTATATAATAATGTCGCAAAGAGAAAATAAAAATAAACCTTTAAAGGCTTTATATTACAAATCCAAAAGAAAATGAGAGCTATAGGTGAATGTGGCTGCTGCGTGGTGTTTTATTTTAAAGTTGATAGGGGATTGGGAAGGGAAAAGCGATGGAGGGGCAAGAGAGAGTGGATGGTATGGAGCGAAACATAAAGGAAGGTCGAGGGAGAGGGGATAAAGAAGTGACGGTAAGGGAAAGTACAGGCAATGGAAAAGGCAACTACAGAGGAGGGAGAAGGCAGCAAAAGAGAGGAGGGGGACAGGAGAGCAAAAGGTGAGGAAGAGGGACAGGGGAAGAGCCGACATAGGGAGAGAAAAGGGAGAGTGGAGGGGGAGATTAGGAGAGACTGAATTTATACCTAGAGTAAAAATAAAATTAGTAACGGAAAAATATTCCGTTGCTATTCATTAACTGAATTGCATTAAGTTGGTTATTTAGCAGCGTAATTATTTTTTCGTTGCTAAAATAGCAACGGAAATAGTCTTCCATTGCTAAAATAGCAACAAAACACATTTTTTCGTTGCTAAAATAGCAACGTAAATGGTCTTCCGTTGCTAAAATAGCAACGAAACACATTTTTTGTTGCTAAAATAGCAATGGAAAAAAATATTTCGTTGCTATTTTGCAACGGAATATTTTTAGCAACGAAAAAAATATTCCAATGCTATTCGCAACTGAATTGCATTAAGTTGGTTATTTAGCAAAAGAATTAGTTTTTAGCAACGGAATGTATTTTTCATTGCTAATTTCCGTTGTTATATTTGGACACTAAAAGTTTCCTCCACTTTTAGCAACGGAATACAACCATTTTCCTTTTTCGTTGATAAAGCTATAAACTTCCACCACTTTTACCAACATAATTGAATTTTTGTTGCTATTTTAATATTTTCTTGTAGTGTATAAATGGTAATTGCATAGCATGCACGACAGTAAAGGGAAAAAATACCATAGCAACCAAAGTTTTTTTTTTGGAATTTAAGGAGTGATTTTGAGAAAATGTAAGGGATTAACCAAGGATAGTCAGCATGAAAATAGTTTTTGGTATCAAGAATTTTATTTTTGTTCTATAGGATATGGATGTAATTAAATATGTTATTTATAACAAAGTTTCTTATTTTTCTTGTAGTATTAGCTGGACATTCAGGAGGCATTAATGCTTTTTGGGTGGTAATCATGTAGAGAACTAGAACTAGCCATGAAGATTAATGGAATATTTTTTTGTAGTGGTGATGAGTTTAAGTGGCTTGGGATGTACGAATAGAAAATCCGGTATTGAGTTTATGATCTCCTTTTATATGCTCAATAAGAAAGTTGTACTTGCTAAACCATTATTTCTATCTTAGAAGTTGAGGGTGAGGAATAATTTTTCCTTTGAAGTTAGGCATCTTTAGAAAGGACGAACAATCAATGACAACTATGAAGTGATTACCAATCAGATGAAATTAAATGCAATAGAATTTTATGAAGAGAGACAATTACTCTTACTTGTAACTTGAGAAGATATATGATCTATCTTTGTTTCAAGGAATTGTAAAATCATATTTTGAGCCTGGGCATTCTCAGTATGCCAATTTAAAACTAATTCTGCTAGAGTGATAGATCTGAGGGGTACTTTCTGTGAAAACAATTGGGAATCGAACATAAGAAGAATTTTGAATTTTGGTTGTTTGTTTGGTGATGTCTATAAGGGATGAAAAATCATTCATATGAGAAAAAATTGGTTGATACATATAGATTTTGGTTGGGGTGGATGGAGTAATGGGTGAATGATGAATAGGTTGGGTTACCCATTTAAAGGCTTGTTTATACATGGTAAAGGCTATGGATTTGGGGGCTTTGGTTTGAAAGTTTTAAAGTAATCTAATGCAGGAGTGAAATGTGATGTAGATGTTGGATGTGGTTTATAATGGTTAGGTGGAGTATCACTACAAAAAAATGTATATTAGCAACTAAAATTAGCAACGACATTATTTCTGTCGCAAATTTACGACGGTTTGGCGACTATTTTACAATTCCATCGTGGGAAGGTTATTTTTCATTTTTTTACGAAATAGCGACGGATTTAAAAGACAGCCGCTCATTTTTGGCGGGAAATACGCGCACTGAGTTTTGCGACGAAATTAGCTATAAAAATACTGTCGCTAATTTTTTTTATTTTTTATTCATAAATTAGTTCTAGAAAATTTAGCGACGATCGTTTTAGTCGCTAATTTGGAGGGGAAATGCTGCGCCATATTTTGCGATGGTTTAGCAACGAAATATTGTCGCTAATAGTTCAATAAAAAATAGTAGCGACGAATTTATGTTATCGCTAATCCGTCGCAAATAAAATAAAAAATAGTTTTTTCTATTTCTTGTATTTTTGATATAGATTATATGAAATGGATATTTTATTTTGAAATAGAAATTTGTAAATTATATTATAATTTGATAATAATTTTTTATCAATTATCTCAAAATTTAATGTTATTTATTTAGAAAATTAAATTTTTGATAATAATAATAATAAACTACTTGTTATAATTATTATATAATCACATTATTAAAATTAATAAAAATAAATATTTATAAAATAGTAATATAAAATTTATTATCTCATTTAAATAATTATAAAAAATTTTTTAATTTATTTTTATTTTGTAAAATTTTGATCAAATATTAAATTATTAAAAATTTTAATTATATATATTTATCAAATATTTTTATTTTTTGGCTTGCAATCGCATTATATTATAATTGTATAATTATACCATATATTTAACTAAATATATTTTACTTCAAAAATAAGTGAAATTGATATTTTTTTTCACATATCTTAATAAATTATGTATTCATTATGTTTGATCACGTAATTATCTATAATCAAATGAAAATTAGCATCCAAATAAATAGAATTGGTTGTTCATTAAATTTTAACTTATTTAAAAAAATAAATAAATATGAATTCATCATAATAAATATAAATCTATGTCTAGTTATATATGGTGGTTATGTAACGTCTCAAAATCCGAGAGGTATTATTTTTAGACCTTTGGTGGTTCGGTGCTCTTTTTCAGACTCATCGATCATCCCCAATCGCTGATAATAGATAGATCGAAAAACAATTGCTAATGACAAATATTTTATTTTTAATGACAAATTGCAACTAATATAGTTGAAATATCTCAAATATGAGTCTACATTCTCTCTTTCCATATATATACACACACACTTCTAAACAGTATATATCGACAAATTAAATTTTAGAACATTACATTAATTATAATAAAGTAAATTATGTACAATTGCAATTAAAAATTAATTAATTATATACAAGTATATAATTTTATAATTATAATAATGCATACATATTATATTTATTGATGCAAATAAAAATTCTATATAAATTTATCTATGAAATTATTTTCCATTTAATAAAATATTATACATATGAAAGTAAGGGTATTTTTGACTTTTAAAAAGATAAATATAATTATCATCAGGGTACTATAACCCTAACCTAGAAATGGAGCAGAGGGAGGCCACCTGGTATTGGTAGAAAGTGTAACATCCCAACTTTAAATTACCCAAAAAATAAATAAATTACCCAAATTATGTCTAAATTTTGCAATAAAATAAATATAAAAAAATTAATGAGAGTCAAAAAAAAATTGTGTTGAATTATTCTTAGATTAGGGGTCTAATTATATAAAAGAAGAAGAATTAGGCTAAATTGTAAGTGGTGTAAAAGTTTTGAAGGACCAAAATAGATGTTAGCCAAAACTACGTCGTTTTAGCTTTAGCTTATTTTTCTCCCTTTCTAGGAAACCAACGGGTTCTTCTTCCCCAAAGACTCCCACCGCTACCCTCTCTCTCGTTCTCCCTCCTCTCCCTTCTCCTCTTCGGTCCGTTCACTGCCAGCTGTAGTATTGTCGCCGTCCTCCCGTCGGAGCAGCCGTCGACGCCACTACGTTTCTCTTTCCCTCTCACGCGCGACAGAGTTCGCGGCTTCTCCCTGCGTTGCTTCCTCTCTTGCTCGGCCTCCACTTAGATTCGCCCCTAATGGTTGCTTTTTCTTAAATTAAACATTAGGTAAGCCTTGATTTCTCCCTTGATTTCAGCTTGTGATGAGAAAATTATAAGAAAGGGGAGAAATTTCAGATTTAGAGATTTTGATTTTTGGGAAAAATACTAGAGGAGTAACTAACTAGATTATGCAATTTTGAGCACCTAGGTATCTTTGGTGTAACCTATAAATTTAGTAAATGGTCTTATTGATTTTAAATATTACGCTAACTTCTGATGTTATGGAGGTTATATAGAAGCTATCTTACTTGATTTTTCATTTGAATTTTGTTGTCCTTCACCTTTGGGAATGGCTGGGTTTAGATTTGGCTCCAGAATGCTCTCTGGCTTCCTCGACTGCTAGTGTTCCTCCTCCATTTTGGCCCCTATTTTAGTGGAAGGTCTTTTTTGTTTTGATAATCGTGGCTGATACTGGTTTTTAGATTGATGCTACGATTCTCGTTAGTCATGCTATTTCTGACTTATCTTCATGATTGGCTAGAATTAATGCAGATTATTTGGAACATATTGCATATCTCTTTAAAGATCTGAAATGGAGTGGTGAGGCTGGGTCTTCTTGATATGTTGGGTGGGAGATTGCTTGCTTTTTTGGCTAGTGTGTGTCAATCCTCACACGCCGCTTACTAGTTCTTATGGTGGTATGCAAGAACTTTGGTCTTTCTGTTGACAGTGTACTAAATCTTTGTTTTTAGTTTGTGTTTGTTTTTTTTTGGGGATTATAGTCAAATCTTGTTGGTTTTCCCGTGCAATTAGATGTTATTGAAAAATGACGAATACTATGGATTGGAGTGTGTGTCAATCCTCGTGCGCTGTTATATTTTCTGGATTTTTTATTTTTTTATTTTAATTAGCTGTAATTGCTTTGAAATTTATTGGTTACTTTTTTTAGTCGTTTCGGATTTTAATGCCAATAATTGTAAGGTATTATATATTAATTTAATGGATTCGATGCTAAGATTTGAATATGTAGGTCTGAAATCTGCTCTAGATCTTAACTTTATATTAAATGATGCCTTCATTAATTTTACATTTCAAATTAATTATCATACTAAGCCCACGGATCTCTTAATTACATAGTCAACATGGATGCTTATTTTCACTGCTCAAGTTCATATAATTCTTGTTCATTGCTTTGAAATTTATGTGTTGGCTGTCCATGTTATGTTATCTTTTTGGTTATTGATTTGCTTTCCCTGATTAGTAGAAGCAATTGAAGAGTGGAAGGTACTTGCCTTTTACGGCTGTTCAAAGATTTGATGCTGCTGTAAGTTATTTTTTTCCCTCTAATTTTATGCATTTGTTTATGTTTATGTGAATGAAGTTTCTGTTGATTGAATTTAGATTTGCTAATATTGCTTGTGTTAATTTGGATTATTTTTGAAGAAGTAAAAAATAAGATACTGATCTTGTTTCCAACCACCAAGTGTTAATTTGGTTTCCCGAGTCTTAATCTCTTAATCCTTAGAGATCTGGTAATATATGCAGTTTTGATATCTTGTTTGCCCCCACCTTTCTAACACAGTAATTTTGTGATCCAAGGGATGTTTGCTTAGAGTATTTTGATATCTTGTTTGCCCCCACCTTTCTAACACAGTAATTTTGTGATCCAAGGGATGTTTGCTTAGAGTATGGAAATTTCTTGATTAATCAATCATCTGTGTTTTGTGAAGCATCTCAAAATTTGCTTTAAGAAGGTGAGGCTAATAACAAATATCACAAAAATAATGTGTGAAAAAGTTGAGCAGAGTGAGATTCAAATCACAATTTTTCTACTCACACAAATTGCAATTCTACAAATTAATTAACATAAACTATTTAATTAATTTTCAGCATACAAAAAATTTTTAAACGAGGATTTTGAAGTCTTCTTAACTTATGTTTATTTAGCTCAGGATCAAAATTTTTCTTTTGGTATTGCCAGATTCTAAAGATACTATAAATCTCGACTCTATAAATCTGGACTTTCTAACTCTGGACTCTATGGATGTGCAGATAGATACACTTGGTACTCCAGTTTTTTTCTTATTAATTATAAAATTTTTGGCTATAAAGTTTATTTGAATATAATCCCTTCACGGGATAAACTTTTGCCAAATTCAAAAGATAATATGACTCTAGACTATGAGGAAGTACATGATGAAACGAAAGGTACTTCAATTTTACTTTAATTATTAATTTTAGGTATAAACATCTAAATTTCTGAATTGAATTTGATATAATATCTCCATGAGATATCTTATCCTTTTGGTATTGCCAGATTCAAAAGCTAATATAACTCCAGACTCTAAGGAAGTGCGGGCTGAGACAAAAGGTTCTTTGGTTCCTTAATTATCTCAATATTATTTTTTACTTACTGTGTAATAGTTATTTATAAATGGATTTCTGCTTTAGTTGGGAGGAAGTTTATATATATATATATATATATATATATATATATATATATATATATATATATATATATATATATATATATATATATATATATATATATATATATATAATCTCATGCTTACTTTTTTTTTGTTGATTCATACAGCAAAGGATAAGGAAGTATTTGCACCTGCAGAAGTTGAAACTGCAGATGAGATGGAAGAAGACAATAAAAAGCGACACTTGAATGTGGTCTTTATTGGTTATGTTGGTATGTTAATGTGCTTCTTGGATTTGCTTAATTAAGTGTCAGTTTTGAGGTTTCTTTTTTTTTTTCTCCTTTTTGCATTAGTACATGTGCATCTGTGTGTTATTTCCATATGGATCGAAGAGTTCTGGACTTTAGACTGGCAGGTTCTTTTAGAGGCTTCTTGCTTTCAAGGATCCAATGTGGTTCCTTTTCCTCTAATTGGATCAAGTTTTTAAATCTAATCATGGTTAAGTTGCAGTTGCAATTGTACTGTAATGGTTGTGGAGTTTATTACATCATTAAGTTTCAACTTCCAAAAGAAAGTTGTGTATGTAATCATACAACTTTAATGACAATGTGAAAAGGTGTTAAATGTATTAAATTGGTTGTTATGGCTTTTTGTTTCACTTTTGTTTAAAACCATGGTTTGTACTACGAAGTTCATAGTTCTCCTAACTAGTATAAGGGAGTTTAGTGATGATCTGGGAGTTTTCATGCTGGGATTAACAAATATGCAAAAAGTTATTACTTTGCTTCAGGAATGTGCTTTCTGATACTTACCATCCCAAAAAGATATTACAATTTTTTTTTTTCTCAACATAGATTAAGAAAACTTAGTTAATGTGGTTGGATTGATACATTTTTCCTAACATGTCCCTGCATTAATTTAGGGTACATTAGTAAAGTAAAAAGTAATAATTTATGTTTATTAACTACAAGGCACATTGTGGGGATATATTATACATTTAACAAGTTAATTATAATTTCAAAAAGGGAAATTAACCGTAATTTGGGAAGGAAAGTGGGATATCTTTTTGGGACTGAAGGCGTACATACTGACCTGGTGCATGTGTATAGTTTCTGGTGCAGCTAGCTCAAAAATAGGTTCTTTATGTCCAGCTTTGGTATTAAAGAAACACTATGGTGAATTCTGAAAGTAATTCCACTATGTTTTGGCAGTTTGTACATATTCTCAGAAATGACTGAAGTGAAAGAGATCGTTGTTGTCTGTGATCCGTCCTACCAGGACATTTTTGAAGGTTCTAGATTTTCCTCAATCTCTTTCTCCTCATCCACGTGCATACATGCACATGTTTGCTTGCATCTTGGGGTCTGCTGTATCTATGCCTATGCTTATATGATTGATTTCTGTTTCATGACATGGATTCTGCTTTGATTTTTGTACGCCTTTTAATAGGGAGTATTTTTAAGCTAATTTATGATATTCACATATGCCAAAGAAAAAATCAATGTGGACCTCAAATTTGCACAACCTGGGGAAGAGAGACAAGGTTCTGTATGCAGTGGGCTTCAAGTGCATGAGCAAACCTTTCAAATTAAGGCTCTATCTGTGAAATATCTCTTGAATAATTTCTTACATCAATCGATCTTTCTTTTTTTTCCCCAATTTCTGGTGGATTTTCATATTGAGGAGGATGACTTAAGCTTTGGTGCAATTTATTCAAATGCAATATTTCAAGTTCAAAATTTGGGCTGACATTTGTGTAATATAGTGTTTGCATATTTTTCTCGTGTATTGAAAAAATGAAATGCATCTCCATAAAAGCATAATACTGCATCTGAAGTTCACTGACTGCCATATTTGATATATGCTGCAAAGAACAAGGTGATGGCAAGGAGTTGAAGGTGAGACTGAACTTAATCTCCTATATAAGATAGTTTTGTTGGTGCATTTTGCCCTTTGTACTGTAAAAATTAGCATGACTTATTCCTACGAGTCAATTTTAGTTTGTTCTAGGGAAAGACATGTTTCTTGTTTGTTAACAAACAAATATTTTATCTAGAAAAGGTAAAAGCAACTGATTCCATTTGCATTTGGTTTTAATTAAGTTTTGGAGTGCTATTAAAAATAAAAATGAATTTTTTAGCATATATATTGTCATCTAATTTTCTTTTCAAACTTGTACAAAATGATCAAAGCATTAGTTGAACCGGGGGTTTATATGGATGGGTGCAATTGGGTTATTTATAAATCAATAATATTGTTTTAATTTTTTTTTTCTTTTTAGTTTTTTTTAAATCAAGTTTTTTTACCATGTGGGGAATGCAGGGCATTTTGATCCAATTAATTTAAAAATTCGTGGCTGTTTGTTTTTTTTAATATGCAAAACAATGTACTATAATATGCTAAACAATATAATATAAGGTGAGTCGGTATTTGAAATAATTATTTTTTAAAAAAATTCATTATAATATATAATATTATTAGCATATAAAAGCATTTTGCAATTAAATTTAATTAATTACTTTTCCCGTCTTACATAGATAAATGAACACTTATCTTTTTAGTTTGTTTTAAATTGTAGTCCACTCTAATTTTTAGCATTCTCATTTAATATTTATTATTAATAATAAATATTAAATATTATTTCATCTTTTTCACAATTTTAATAAATATAAGAGCAAATTAGTAAAAGTAAAATTAAACTATGTTATTTTAAAAACATAATTGCATTTTCTCTTATACAAAATGTGCATGTCTAATGAGATAGGGAGCGCATATAAATTGTACTGAACCTGTTATATAAATTACAAATAATTAGAACAACAAATAACATTAAATATTATTTATAAATTAATTTAATCACACAATATGAAGATCGCGAGAAATCTTAGATGGGACATGTATTTCATCAAAATTTACAATAAATTCAAGGACTGGTGGTAAAATCAGTTTAGAATGCCTGTTCATGTATCTTATGTGAAAAAGTTAAATTAAAATCTGTTTATTTGTTGTTGCAGTCGGAAGTAAATTTCTTGGGAAGGCTCTCTCATCCTGACCTTGTGAAGCTGATAGGATACTGTTGGGACGAAAAGGAGCTTCTCCTAGTTTATGAATTCATGCAAAAGGGGAGATTGGAAAACCATTTATTTGGAAGTATGAGCTAAAAAAAATAGCTTTATTTGATGTCTCTTTTTCTCCCAACTAGATGAATAGCATACATATTTACATACTTGTATTCATATGTATACAATAAGTATGCATGGATGTATCTATAATTTCTGACTGTACATCATACATCTAAAATAATGCAGGAGGTTCAACCACTTCCATGGGAAATAAGGATCAAAGTTGCTATAGGAGCAGCATGAGGCCTTGCTTTCTTGCACACATCAGAGAAGCAAGTGATTTACAAAGACTTTAAGGCCTCAAACATACTGCTTGATGGGGTAGAGTTCTTATGACTTTAAGTTGTTACTACTTAGATATATGTAAACCATAAAGAAGCGAAAACATATTTAATATGACATATATGCCTTCGTACTAGGCTAACTTGCCGCTATTCTCTTTCAAGCTTACAACCTCTCCTATTTTTCTGTATTTGATTTGATCCATTACTTTCATGGAAACGTAGGGAAGAGCCAAATTATTAATAGAAGCACACATTTTGTTTGGATATATCACCTAACATACATTTATATGCCTTTGAGCAGTCTTACACAGCCAAGATTTCAGATTTTGGTTTGGTGAAATTGGGGCCTTCAGCTAGTCAATCTCATGTTACAACGAGGGTGATGGGAACTTATGGTTATACTGCTCCTGAGTATGTGGCAACAGGTAATTATTGTGAATCTTCCTTTCAGTTTCTGATCCGAGATTCATGTATTGGCTAAACTTTGCACCTAGATTAGGTGGTATTCAAGATTCAAAGCCATTTTGAAAACTTGTTGAAGTCAGTTTTCAATTTTTGATGTGCAAAATAGCATAAGTTGAGGGAGTTTTGAGTTGTAAATTGGAGAGACAGAGTAGATAGGGAGATGTAAATTAAATGATAATGGGTGAAAATTTGACCGTTTTCTTAGAGCATTAAGTTTCTTTAGAAAATTGTATACACAGACAATATTCAAGTGTCATTTTCGTATTGCTGAAATTTACTGTAGGGCTGCTGAGCCTTAAACTAAGGGATCGAGCTTACCTCTTTTTTTCCTTCGTGTAGGAATTCTATAATGTGAACATCCACTGAGACTTCTTTCAATTATTAACCTTGGATCTATTCCTTATTTTCTTGTAGGCAAACAGTAAATCTTTTGTAGTGAGAACTCTCAATCGTAAAATACTGTGAATTTTTACTGTGAATATTACTTTCAGAGATTGTATGATATTATTACTATTTTATTGTTTTATGAGAGATTATTTGAGGATAATATTATGTAAGGTTTCAAATAATTTTCTATATATATGTGTATTTTAAAACATATTCTGATTTAGAATAAATATATGTTTGTATGTGTGAGATCATTGTTATGTATGGTATGAAAATAAATAAATAATCATTGTGTACGGGATGAAAATATAAAAGTACAGCAAAAGAAAAATTTAAATTATGTAATAATTTAGCGACAGTAACTATCGCTACTCTGAAACCGTTAGAATTTAATAAAAAATTAGCAAAAAGATTAGCGACTAATATTTCGTCGCTAGCTTTTACAGTAAATTATTAATTAGCGACGAACAAGTCGCAAAAAATTATTATTATAATAACGACGACTAAATATGAACATAAATTTGCGACGGAAAAATAAATTAGCGACGAATTATTCCGTCGCTAAATTAGTGCCTGATTTTGGATTCTGGGGCCATTGACAAACAGTCGCTAATTTATTTTAGCGACGAAAATTGCCACCGCTAATTGGCAGTTTTTTTTTGTAGTGTATATCTAACAACGTAATCATATTTTCTTGAAGGTTGTCCCAAATAAGCCAATATAAGATAATCATCTTCATCATAATGATCCTGAAATTAATTTTTTGAACACTTTTTTTTTTTGCTTCTCCTTCATATTCTTCTATCATTATCATCATCATCATCATATGCTCCTAACTTGGCTAAACAACAATAACTACAGTCACAATGATTGAAGAAATAATGAATATCTATTTTGTAGGCGCAGATATGATGTCCATCAACACCAAAAGCCTTTATAGGTATAAGCTTGTGAGTATGAGAGGAATGAGGTTCCAGCATAAATTGTGTTAAAAAAACTATATCAACTAGAGAACTGAAAAAATATTCCTCATTTGGTTGGAAAACTCGGATTTTATTAAACCATTTGTCCTTTTGATGAAAGAGGTTTTGTTTATTGAACCGGTTGACTCTACTGAACCTAAGATAGAGGAAAGAAATTCAACAAATCTTCTTTCTTTAGTTGTTTAGGGATTTGAATGCAAGTAAGAACTTGATTAGAATCAACAGTAATCATAAAAAATCAATAGTGGTAGGAAAAGAGAGATTCATAGCATGATTTTGTACGCTGTAAATCATATGAGAATGCAAAGTTGCAACATCAATTGTCGCCACTTGATCAGCATTAGTGATCTGGACATGTTCTTTTAGAGTTGAGAAAGCATGTGGATCTTATAATCTCATGTTAAAATTGGGATAAAAGTGAACACCATTGTTTTTGCATTGAGAGATGTTTAAACAATTCAATAACTACATGTTGGTATTCAAGTTAACTAATATCCAGAAGAGTAATTCTAGCAAAAATAGGTAAGCCTTTTCTACCATGATACTACACAGCTAAACGGATTGCTCCAAAATGACATGGATATAACCTTAGTGATTCCAATGAGAAGAAAACTCTGGTAGAATTTCAAGAGTGATAAATTGTTCCTTACAAGTTGCTTGGATGGGACACTTGGAACATATTCTTTGATTGGAGAGACGGTTTTCTAATAAGAGATTTTATGTCAAAGGTGAAAGAGAATTTTTGTTTATATGAGGCATCATAAAGGTTGAGAAAATGGAGTTTAATATCTTGAATTTTCTGGGT
>JBBPFJ010000821.1:0-46025 GCA_037975025.1 Excoecaria agallocha | reverse complement strand
ATTACAATAGATGTTTCTAGATGCTCAGATGCTGGAGGAGCAGTAGAAGTAGATTCCCCTAGGTGTCTAAATTGTAGGGGAGCTATAGAAGTTGATACAAAACCCTAAGGTTAAAGAACACGAAACCTTTCAAACATACACTTTGATGGCAAAGACAAATAAGATAAATACTCTCCCTATTGAACCCCTAAACAATAAGTGATTGGAAATGCAAGTAATTGGGATAAAAAAGATGATGAAAATCCCACAATCAAAATAATTGATAAGTAATCAGATTCTTTGTGCAATAGAAAAGGAAAGCAAGCAACCTCATAATTCTCTCTAAAGAATTCGTCCAAGCCAAGAAGTGAAACCTCTCAATGTTTTTAATTCATCAAATCTGAATTTTACAAGTTATAATAACCTATTTATACTATAGCTAACCTTAAAAACTCTTTAAATCCTAATCAAATACTAAGAAAGGCTATTAACTGGTAGTGGCCGAATTCCCTTGGGCTTTTACAAGCCAGAATAAGCTCTTTCCAAAAGAATTAACTTAACTTAAAACAAGCCCAAATAATAAGTCTTGTTGACTGAATATCCAAGCCTAAAAGAAAGGTTAGCTAAAACCTAACTAGTTAAAATATACCCAACCTTAATAACTAAAATAAACCCAACTTAAATACACCTACACGCCTAGCCCATTAACTTACAACTTAAATGAGTCATGTGACTTTTAAAATAAAGTACATGACTTGTACAAATAAAGCCCAAAATTGTATAAGCCCTTTATGACTTAAGTTGGCCCAATTTCTTCAGTTGCTTCTAAAAGACTAAGTACTTTATGTTGGCCTTCAAGTTCTCCACAATATTTCTCAATGGCCTCTCCATGAAATTCTTCAGTAACAAAGTCTTGAACATAAGATGACATAGCCATCTTTAGCTTCTTAGCATGGCCTCTTGTAATTAGACCACTAGGCATCTTCAAATGATCTTTGGTGGTTGATGGCATTGATGGCAGATCGGTATTAGAAGTGGATGGCTTTAGGTGTCTATGTGGTGAAAATCTACCTAGTCTCTTGGTTAGCAAGTGTTGATGTCTAATTGGTGATCTAAGACATATCAAATGAGTGGGTGACCTATAAAGGAGGTCATCTAGGTTGAGCTATATATCCATCTTGTAATCTGAATCCACATTTCCCTTTGGCTTATATGGCTTCTCCTCCTATGCAGCCTATTATGTGGGCAGTACTAGAGGTTCCTAAGGCTGAGGTGGCTGAGGCTATTGAGCCTGACCCTGATCATCTTCCTCTTCGAATGGATCTGGCACTTTAGGCTCTAGGTCATAGTTATTTCTGGTCTCTAGGATAGTCAGTAGCCTGTACTGGCCCTCTTATCCCTGCATTGACTCTACCATCCTTATAGTAAAGGTAGTTTGTATGTCAACATATATGTCCTCCTGAAGTGGGCATTTAAATTTCCTCTAGTCTACTTTTAAAGATAAAAATAGTTAAAACAGATAAAAGCAGTGTAGTCATTATGCCTCTAATGTATATCTGAGTGGTAGGCTAGGTGGTGACTCTGAGTATGGAAGTGATGATCTCGTGTGTGATGTTGACCTTTTTGTGCATGTCCATTGCCCATAAGCAAGTAATCCCAGCCATATTAATCAACCCAAGACTACTCATATGGCCTAGATATGATATAGATAATACTCACCGATGTATCAATAGGCTTGAGTGGCTAACATGGTGCTCTTTGCCATGTTTGACTGGCATACACCTCCAGGGAGGGTGACGGCTGCATAATGTGCCCAATCAACTATCCTCTCAGGCATCAAAGCATTCATCCCACCTGGTAATCCTACAACCTATGCAAACCATTAATGAATGATGTTGTAGTGGATGTCTCCTACCTAGAACTATACTACCCCCTCCTCGGTGTTCGATCTCTGGTAGTTTTCATACTCTAAGGTGGTGAAAAACTCTCTGGTCATATCCAATTAAGTATGGAAGGCCAGAGTAAGAAAATTTATCCATTTTCCTATAGTTAAAAGTCTATCAATCTCCTCAACCAACCTTATAGTCCGTAGGAACTACCTAGATAAGAAGCAGCTGGATCTGAACTTGACTTGAGATAAGGCTCGATATCTACTGGCTTACTGAGGAGTCATATATGCTGGTGTAGGTAGAGTCGAAGTGGTATGGATGTCTTTGTACAGTATCTTGAAGTGAAAAATATGGAGAAATGAAAACAAGAAGTGTTGATATTGCTAAGACACCCCAGCCTAACAAAATTTGAAGAATACATCACTCTGTAAAGGTATTTGTATATAAGTGAGTTTAGCTTGGTGAATTTGATGTTGCTAGCATTCAAATAGGTATTTGTTTTCCTAATGATGTCCTAATGCCTAGTATCATCACTAATAATTTTAATCTCCCCATCCACTGGTAAATGTAGATATCTTGCCAAATCTGACATCGATAAAGAGTATGAGGTATTTCAGACCTTATAGATAGCTTGGGTGTAACTTAAAAGTGCTAAGGAATTCCAAACTAATTTTAGGATAACTTTGACCATTCAATCCAAAGAATTCCTCATAGCAAATGTTTTGCAATAAAGATAAATCTCTCTCATAAGTTGCTAGTTCAATAAGTGTTTTTATGCTAATGAACCTACTTGGAATAATGGTCTTCATAACCAATTTCTCAAATAGAGTCCTTTGTATAGGAGTCAGCCAATTAGGAGGCTGAATATGTGCTAAAGGTTGCTTAACCTCTTGATTTTAAGGCATTGTTCCTACAAAGAAAAATAAAAGCATGAATAACATCCTTAGTCATTTAAGCATAAACAACACAAATAAATAATAAATAATAAATAATGCTCCAACTAATGTGAAGATGCAAAGTATAAAAACAAATTATAGCATAAAAAGCATAAGTATTAATAATTAAGCACAAAACTAATGCACAAAACTTGGTCAAAATCATAAAATACATAAGAATGAAACTAAAGAAACTAATATACAATGCACAAGGTGAAAATTAAGAATAAGCATAATCAATCATACTTTGAAGTGCTAATGCCAAAAATAATGTGTCTACAAGTTAGTGGTGTTTAAGGAATTGGAGATGTATGAGTTGCCTTATACACATGTTTTTTTTATGAGCAAAATTATGGGGCAAAAATCAAAGTTGAAAGCAATCAAAATTTTTACATTTAGCATCAAACACAACTCATCCTAATCCTATTAGTTTGTGTTCTAGCAAATATCCTTTGACCTCATCACAAATTAAGCACAATCACTAATTGCATCAAATTACAGAACTAATGCAAAAGCGAAAATCATAAAATAATTAAGTACCCAAGTATAATTATAAGAAATTCACATCAAATTGTCAAGAACATTTTCCATATCAATGTTATGCCAAAATTAATTGATGAAGACAAGATAGTGAATTCCAATCATCTTAAGCTCACAATCTCGATTTCCATTTTGCTTCCTATCAAATTAGAATTCAAGAAAGAAATACAAGTTAGCACAATGACAATGTTGTCTGAACTCAATTATAATGGTAGCCTTGGTAACTCAACATTATCAGAAGAACAATCAAGCACAAATATGTATTAAATTGATCTTAACAATTTAATTGCCCTGTGCATAACCTTCTCATATAAAACCTAGCCAAAAGTGATAAATTGCCATTCTATTTTAACAACTTAATTCATGACATCATGAATAGAATAATTTTATGAAGAACTAAATCATAACAATATTATACAAAATAAGTTAAAAGCACAAATTTAAGATTGAATTCTCATTTAGGCATATTATCAAACACTTGGTGGGCAGGATTATAAACAAAATTTTAGAGCCCAAAATTCTCACACCTCACTTATGTGTAAATTGCAAAAACAACAATCCATGTTCAATTCCAATCAACACAAAATTCACATACATGAAACAAATGAAGAATTTAAGCAAGAAGAAAATTAGAAACAAAGCTAATAATGTATGTAAGGCCCCAACTTTGACCTTAATAGAAAATGCTTAATTAAATGATATTATATTAGATTAATGTTTAATTATATAAGTGCAATTCAGATTAGGATCATAAAAGGGCAAATTGGTAAATTTGTGTTAAGATATTTATATCAATGATTAAAGTATGTTAGTGCTAAGGGTATAATTAATAGAAGAAAGGTAAGTTTGGGATCAATATTGAAAGAAGGAATATGTGGGTTGATTTTAAAAGAGAAAGAAATGAGAGGGGATAGATTTTTAACATGCAAAAAAATAAAGGAGCTAAAGGAAACTTCTTCTCCCACTTTAAATTCTAAAGCTTTGCATATAGGAGGGAGAATGTATAGATTTTTATTGGATTAAATGGTTTGGTTGGCTAGAGAAAGAAAGGAAACTTAAAATTTCATCTCTCTTTCTCTCACTCTAAAGTTATGCATTTTCTCTCACTAATTTTTAAGAAAAATATTAGTTGAAATGTTAATGATTAAGAAGTTTTAAAGGGAGATTTGCTTAAGGTAATGGGTTTATTTCATAATCTCCTTCCTTAATCTTTTTTTATTATTGTTATGCATTGCAATGGAAAGGAAATGCTAGTTTATAATGCATGAATGGATTTTTTATAAAAGAAGAAGGAAGTATGAAGAACAAGGGTAAAAAGGTATTAAAAGATTGAAGGTTAATTGGGGATTTTAGCCAAGGTATAGGAACTTGGTGTGATCATAGACATGCATGTGTGATGTCGTTAGATTTGATAAATTAAAAAATAATATTGATAGATGAGTTAAGGATTTCCTGCATGTGTTAATTTTTATAAGTTTGATTGTAAAAGAAGCTGAATCCTCAAAATATATCTTAAAAAAGATAGTGCATGCAAGGTTAAATTTGATAAAAGAAACCATCTTTAATACATATTCTCTAATTAGATGAATTTCAGTTTGATCTTATTGTTCTAAAGATTTGAGTGACGTATAATATTATAGCAACTTTGTCAAAATTACAATAGAGCATAATGCTCTGTTATGTACATAAGACTCAAGATATAGAGTTTGAATTAGAGATTTCATTAATGTATTCTTTGACGAAATTCATGTAAAATTATAGTGTTTAAAATACATTGTAAATAAAGTAATCATGGATAATATATATATATATATATTACAGACCTATAAGTTGAGTTTCTGGATTTCTTATTGTTAAAAAGTAAACCAACAGAAGAAGTCAAGTCTGTCGCACTTGTGCTTGCAACAAAGCTCGCCATTTCTCCTTTGAATTATTCTTATATTTATTATATCATCTACAAGCCTTTTTTGTCATGTCTGTGATCCCTATCGTGCTCACGGCTCGTCCTTGAAAAGATTGTTCTTCTTTCCTCATTTCTCTTTTATGCAATACCCTACTACACCTCAAATATCAACCCAATAGAATGTGAATTAATGAAATTAAATTACGCATGTTATAGATGGTTATGGGTTTGAAATGATCTAATAAGTTTGATTATTTTTCACAATGAAGAAATAACATACAATGAGATATAAGTATATGAGAATATGATTATACCATAATGTAAAGGTATATGTATATAAAGATAATGATGTATAAGATAAGGTAAGCATATAAACAAACATCATATTCATTACTTATTTAAGGTAACATGAATATGTCTACATGCTTATGCATATATGTTATCATGCTAAAATGTATGATTACAACGATATATGGTTATGTACAATTACTTGCATTATTAATATGAGATTGAATATACATGTATATACATCAGAGATTGTGTATCCTATTATATGGTTGTATATGAGCAAGATTGTATAGTAAACGCACAACCATGATAATAAAATGTATATGAACACAGTAATGCCTGCAAATAGAGTTCAATTATGGATAGATAGGCATGCCTATAGGGATATAGTTGTAACTACTATAGTTTGACCTTATTTGGGTCTTAAAGTATTGAGATGGTCCAGTTTAGATCATATACAACCCCATTTGGGTTGTTAGGCGACCTTATTTGGGTTTGCTTGATCGGCTACAATATAATTCGGCCCTATTTAAGTCTAAAGATTCAATATCTCAAGATATGTATAGTTTTGATACCTAAAGGCATATATAGTTCCCCTTTATCCACTCTCAGAACTTAGGCAAGCTAATTACAATTTAATACTTGAAGTACATACATCAATGCCAAGTTGTTATCAATGAATCATATGATTGTTATATGTTGATATAAATGTTGAATATTATTTATCTCTTGGATTTGTATTTTATTATATTATTTTTACAATTAAATCATATGTTATAATTGAGATGCATGATGAGTGCTTGTTGATGATCACTGTGAGTGGTCGTCCATCATGATTTGTTCCCTCCTAAGCTTTATAGCTTAGTATAGGTTGTTTATCCATGTAGATTTAGCAATTAAGACTTTTGCTCAGGGATGTATCTCTGTATCAAGAAAGGCCAACACAATTCTAACAAGAAATTAATGTTGGAAGTTGCTTCATTATTACATATATGTTGTATAACAGTTGGTAATAAGAGTAATTATATGTAATGATGTATTAAATAGGGGTATTTTGAGTTTGTGATAAGCTTACTTTTGCAATGAGAATAGTAAATGTATGCACGTATAATCTAAAGTAACTTATATAATGTTAATATATGTGTTTGGCTAAAAAGTTAAAGCATGTGAACAGCTATAGTAACACCTAATAGTGTGTGATAATCAACATGATGATATGATAGTAAAATAAAGTATGCTCAATGGTATAATAACATGGTAAATCATGATTAATGATGTATAATAAGGTGTCATAGTTAGATTATTGTGTTGGGCTATTACAATGTAACATACTTGAACCTTGTAGAAATTAATCTTGTTAAACTAAAAAACTTGAAACATATATTGGAAAGAGAGCTTTATTCAAATTTCTCTCGAATTCAAACTAAAAACTAAAGGTTTTGCATAAATGAGAAAAAATCAAAATATGGGTACAAATGGGAATATATAGAAATGATATGTCATAAAAATTGATTTGTAGTTCGCAAAAAATAAATAATTTTTACTTACTTGAAATAAACTTAGGCAACAAACTGGAATCAAAATAAAATTTTGGGAAATTTTTGGTTTGCGAGAATAGAAGAGGGAATAGATTAAATAGTTGCAATGATATAAATTTTAAAAACAATGCATTTTCTCTATGTGGAAACAAAAGTGCAATTGTGTTCTTATCATTACACGATTGACTTTTATAAAAAACATGCTATATTGGTGTGTAGTTACAAAAGCACTACTGTGCTTTTAAAAGTGTACAATTGTATTCTAATCGATATTGGATTGAATGAAAAAAGGTCACAGCTATCACTAAATTCTAATAGCCAAGTCAAATGTGTAGTTTTACTACTGGAAATTAATTTAATTGGCTTATAGCTGCCATAACAATCCTATGACAAAGGCATGGAACAAACCTATGCATAACAATCACTTTTTTTTCAATTCAAGAAATAAATCCAACCCAAACAAACAAGATCAAATACAATCCTCATACCATTTGGTATATCAAATGATGACCCGATCGATTGTTATGCTCATGATAAGCTAGACATGTTAGCATAGATCGATTATTATTGGTAATCAACCCATAAAGGCATCTACTGATGGGCTCAAGGAGGTAGGTGTTATAGAGTCATCACCCAATAAAATATTAGAAAATAAATCTCGACCTTTTTGATGCCCAAATAGAGATTGGTGTTCAGGATATCACTCTTACTTGGCCCCTCATTTATGCATTATTTTATAATTGGGTCTTAAATATTAATCCACTCTCCTCTCACACATAATGCATTTGTAGTAAAACTAAACAAACATCCCAATCAAAGTAAATGGTAAATCAAATGATGAAATAAGATAAATCCTACTTAAATTATTACAAAAGCAAATTGTCCAACAAAGAAACAAATTACATACATAAATTAGGGCATTTATTTTGATCGGGAATATTGGTTCCCTTATGCACATTTTACAAAAAAAAAAATTTATCACTTGTATAATTTTAGGTTGAAAATTGGACATTGGTTGGAATTTTAAGGAAAATTCTCAAATTAATTAGTAAAAATGATTTTAAGTGTCTTTTACACTTAATGTGCAAAAAACTATTTTTTTACTACTTATTACATCCTAAAAAAATACATCCAAAATAGATAAAAAAATAAGATAAAGCTAAATAAAACGAAACAATGAATAAAAGAAACACAAAATAAAATGAAAAAAATAGAGGATTAAATCGACTGGGGGCATGACTCCCAACTTGTGACCATCTCAAGATAACTCCATGTGCCATCGAGTCAATCACTCACACAAATCATAAAGATCAATATATTAGTGTGGTAACGAATATACAATGAAAACAAATTAAAATAAAATATAGAAAGATATCACAAAATTAAACAGGCATATAGAAGCAAAATATGTATAGAAGGACATAAGAAATGAATTAACACACCAAATATCGATAAAATAACATGAATAACCATAAAAAGACATAAAATATATTAAAATAGGCATAAAATTGGCCACAAATGCCCCTAGGCAGGTGACAAACACCCTTTACTAAAGAGGGACGGGATAAGAGGAAATGAACGACCGTTTATGGTGGTTTCTTCGCATTTGTCACTCGAAGGACAAATATAGAAAGCTAAAACTCAACACAAAATCACCAATAACCTTAAGTAAACCCTAAATGTGTGATCACATAAATCTAAAATATGCAGAAACTAATATTCTAACCTTACAACATATTTCAACCAAACAATAATAAAGTTAATACCTAAAACAACATCTAAAGGACAAAGTTCAAATCATACATTTATGGAGGAAATCATGCCAAAAGCAGCATTCTATCAAGTATATGGATCCATAACAACATGTCATTTGATTAAACACATGAATTTGAATAAAAAACACCCAATAAAAGTAAATATATAAATTAAATAGGTACATTTATATACAACAAAACATCCAATAAAAGTTTTAAACTCCTTAAATACAAAAGGATAAAGCTACTAAGACAGTCCTAGTCCTCTAAGGTATGTTGGTCTTGATGGAGGTTGAAAGGCAGAAGGCTTAGGAGGTCTGGCTAGTGCCACCACCTATAGTAGTATTGCTAGTAGCTACTCCTCCTACTTTTTAAATCTAAAGTGAAACCCTGGTAATGCAATGGTTAGTGGTTATAGAATTTATTCCATTACCTCAACTAGTCGTTCTAAACCATGAGAGTGCTATTCAAGGTATCTAATTAGGTATTCCTCGGGTCTTCGATGTATCTTTTAAGCTGCTCATTGATCTCGATCACTGCCTATCTCCCTCTAAGAACCTTAGTCTTAATTCGACCTCTCTGCTCTTGGATCTAGGTGAATGACTCATTAATAACTAAGGATGCATCGAATCTCCAACTTGTAGTCACCATATCAGCTTTGATACCCTATACCTTGGTCTATAGGGACTATACTGCATTCAGCACTAATTGTAAAGTCTAGTTCTACCTTCTGATAACTTTTTCCATAGTAGATAGTCTCCTCAAAATATCATCAGGCAAATGGGCTGATGATGGTTTTAATGGTGACAGCATAGTGGATAAAGATGTAATACCCTAATCCATAGGATATGCAAAACCATAATTTATGATATAGTCATACTAAGCTTTGCTAAATTCACTATTCATTTGGTAAAAATTTTGGCAACATAACATCTTAAAAATCATGCTACCTAAACCTGCAATTGTTCAAATTCACACTCCTAATAAATTTCTCCACCTCCAATACTACTTTCACAAGCATAGCACTTCTATTTTCCAATTCTCATTACAATTCCATGTCAACACTTGCAACATCCTAATCTAAAGACATAAGCCTCAATCAGATTAGATAGTAACATAAAAATAATATAGGCCATAATTACATGCCATAACTTAAACCAATAAACAACTCCATAATAATAATACATAACATATACGCCTTTCTATGCATCTAACTATAACACCCTTTCTAGAGCCTACTCTCGTCGCTGGTCAAACCAAGGTAAGCTAACATATCCAGAGCTAAAGCTTATCCTACCATACAAAATCATCGAATCAAGGCAACCCTCACAATCAATGAAACATAAAAGTCTGCAATGTTAGTAATAAATACCATGCTTGCAATAATCTAGAACTTTAGGTAAACTCGTCTAGTCCTTATAAACTGTACAATTTCTTTTAAGATCAAACCTCGTTACATCTTATCAAGTAGCTCATATCCTTTATATTCTACTTATTAGGAATCTAAATATCATGACTATTAATAGCATAAAATTCTACTTTAATACAATTAAACTCATGAAATACATAAAATATGCATTCAATATTCAATCACAACATGAGAGAGTGTGAATACGTCAAATAACATTGGCATCCATGAACTAAATAACTTTACTAGTAGTCCAACAATGATAATGACCACAGAAGATTTTATCAGGCATAATTCCTACACATATATCACACAATTTTAAGTATAGAACACATTCCAAATTTTTCATCCCTGTTCACAATCATGTATTGCTTAATGTTGTCTTAGTATGGCAACTAAATGGCATACAACATCATATTGTGTCATTTACTTTACATCAATTCATATCAAAGTCATATGTATGCCCATCTATAAGTAAACATATATATATATATATATATATATATATAACAAATACAAAACTTACATACGACTACGAAGAATAAACATTAAGCAACATAATTATTCGATAAAATCACTAACAAGCCACAATATCATATGCATACATTTTATAGATTTCAAAGCACATGAGACTCAACGTGTAACTTGATAACTTTTAGTGAACTTTACAATTATACAATACTTAAAGTAGCTTGCCTAAATACTAGTTCAAGGGGTGGATAACGGGAGCAATGGATACTCGAAGGTATCAAACAATGGATGTTCGAACATATCAAACAATGAACCAAAAAGGGTCACGAGCAACGGTTCTAAAATGAACCAACAATAGACCCAAAAGGCCAAACAATGATTCCATTAAGGAACAAGACCCAATCGGGGTCAACCAAATAACTTAGACCAATCAAGCGAACCCAAACGAGGTTGGCTACAACCCAAATAGGGTTGTTTAAATCAACTCTAACTTTTAAACCCAAATAGGGTCACTGTAACTGTTAATTTCAAGTGGACCTAAATAGTCCAATACTGTTCAGAAGCAGCTGTAACTATATCCCTCTAGGCATGCCTATCTAATCCACGACTGAACTAAGTCCCACAGGCTAAACAATATCCATGACCATTTTAGGTGCTCACCATTATTCTTTCATGGAGTGATATTGGCTTAGAGCCACAATAAATAAGGATGCACATCATATGTTCATATAACTGCATCAATATTCAGTAAATCATACAACAGTATGTGCATAACTCTAAAAAAATGATATTAAAGTATAGCATTTAAGATAATTAATGAATTTCATCAAGAATAGCATGTGTGATGCTTATATGACAACATGAGAGTGTGACATTCAAGCAATATAGCCCCTTTTCCCAATTTAATTCAATATATATATATATATATATATATATATATATATATATATATATATATATATATATATATATATATATATATATATATATATATATATATATATATATATATATATATCAATAAACATGTTCCATTAATGCTTATACATATCTCACTATTCTATAAACTCGATAACTTGCATACCATAAAGTGTAAGCACTCAATACTTGTAATCTTTCGAGAGACATGTACAGGTCTATATACATGCATAAAAATAACCCTTGACTTGGCAATATAGGCTTACACTACTCACAGCTATTTACAAAATGAGTCAGACCACTTATCAAAGTATAGACACATTAACTATAAGATATTAAACATTACACAACTCATTGATAGTTAATCTTACTGGCACATAATCATTTGGAATGGTATCCGGACATATATGATCAATATAATAGAATAAGAAAAAAGGTTAGCCCCATTTTTAGGATGACCACATGTCATGTTTTAAGGTCTCAATTTACTTTTATAGTCTATTAGATCGTAGATAATCAGTTACATACTCTAACATAATCAAACATTTATCCAGTATCTTACTAGTGTCTTTATTATAACATTTTATATCTATGTGAGCATATGTAGGATCATTCCATCTCAAATATTAGAGCAACACTTATAAGCACCTATTCTTCATAATAAAATACAGAGCATGAACAAACAGGCAAACGTACTCCTTTATATAAAGACTAATCCCTAGATTCTATCATATCTTTAAGCGTAATCTAACTCCTATAGTTTCATTATATGTATTAACACTCTTAATTCTTGTTATTATTAACACATCATTCCTTTCTCAATATTATATACAATTTTGATTTACTAATACATAGAAATATCTATTTGTTACCAATCCATACATCAAATCAAGTTATGCACCTTAACCGTGAGATATTAGGTAATTAACATATAACTATAGGAAACTTACATTCACTATAATGATTATTGACCAGACATCAATGATGCATAAGTTCATTATGCATATAGCTTATAATTCTCGTATGTACCTGTGATACTAAATGTTGTATATATATACATATATAAACTGCAACCTCCTTTAATCTCATATTTTCCATATTCTAGGTCTATTCAGGGTAAATAATACCTTAAAGATGAATTCCCCTTCGACTCCAAGCTTGCAGGCACTAATCGTCTTACACTAAAATTAGAAGTCTTACCAACACTCTTTAATCACAAACATATTTGGAACTATGCAGGAATCGCTATCACATCTATACATTCTAAATTGGTTTTATCAATCACAACTTACATTCATACATGCGTATAATTCCATACCAAATATTATCATACAACTCTATCATAAATTAAATCTAACATTGATAGTAAAATAGATCAATATACCCAATAGGATAATTCTATGATTCCTGCCCGTTGATGATCGGTTCCAACTTCATTCAATAAATCTATTTAATTTTACAAGTCTTTTAACCTTAACTCATTCAATTTGAACCAATAAACCTCAAATAACCCTATGCAAGTGGTTAAATCAATTAATCATATACTATTATAATTCTAAAAGCTTTAATCCCATCAATAGATACCCAGGCAAGATGAGAAAGGTTCCCATACTCTTCTCAATACTCACCTAGATTAGACATTTAATTCCATAATATAATCAATATCGACAAAATAAAAATTTAATTCCATACCTTAATCTTTGTCCAATAAGTTCAGAATTTACTTACATAATTGTTAAAAAGGAAATTCCAGTGTCCCATACCTTAAGGGTCGAATTTACTCTGATCTGCCTATTCATGTGCTCGCCAGAACCGGTCACCGGAGTTTCGTCGGAGATGCACCAAAGTCGTTCACTAGTAGATCAAGCCACCGATAACTTCTAAACGATGTTCATACGCCCCAACATTGTAGTCGTTCAATGGGATTGGAACTAGAATGTCTCGCCCTTACCATTGCCGATTTATTTGATGCCGGCGAGTCGGGTGGAGCAGTAGCAGCCGAAAAAGCTACCTCAGCCTCACGGAGTCATCGGTGCTGGTCATAACACCAACAGCCACCATCGATCACCGGAGCAAGGAGAAGAGTTCACTGCAAAAGAAAAGAAGAAGAAAAGAGAGGGGAGAAGGAGATCGAAGCTGCCGTTGGAGGGGCAAAAGCGTCGACACGCGAAGGAGAAGCGGTAAGGTGGAAGCCGGCCTGCCGATGACGGCACCGTTAATTGTGGCTCCTCTATTCTCCTCCCTTAACCGACAAACTTGATTCCCCCTTTCCTCAACCAACACATAATTCTAAAATATCTTCCAAAGAATTTTCCAAATACCACCTTTGCCCCTAATAAAGCTTTAATAACAATTAAATTCCTCAACTTTTATCCCCTTTTTAATTATGTCCCATAAACCTCAAGTAACACTTAGCTAATTAATTGTTAATTAATTAGCAATATGGTCATCAAACCACATGCATTTCTACTAGGGTCAAGACTGGGGCATTACAAATCTCTCCCCCTAAAAGAATTTCATCCTCGAAATTCAAATCGATAACCTGTACCATCATTGCCATCCGTTTCACAAAACTATGCTTTAATCATAAGCAACTATGACCATAAGTCTTCTATTACCATAAATCAATTCATCTCTCTATACCCATAATACGTTTCCTTGATATCCAATTACTCTTATGCTCATTATATTCTCTGTTAGTTTTCCTTTTCAGCTAAGGGCAGAAATGTGATAGGATGTTATTCATGTCTTATCAATGATATGGGATGCGATGCAATGCATGAATTAATTCATGTATGCAATAAAATACAAATATGTATTCTTATATACTGTATATGTTTTGTCCCATCCCACTCCAATGAAACATGTTCAATTACCCAGGCTGATTAGGAAAACTTTAACAAATATACGAAGCATTTTAGCAACCTTCATTTCTCATCATCACAACACCTATAATCAAAAGCTATTCTAGACATATAAAACTTTTCCTCAAGCATCCTACTCAATCAATTTAGATATACTTATAATTAGACTTTCACTATACGGTACTTGAATAACAAAAAATAGATGCATCTAAACACTTCCAATGTCAAAAGGAGAAAGTTACTAGCAATCTGAACCATAATCCTATTAGTACTCCAATAGAGGCCAAACCATAGATTAACCATTTATAGAAGTCATCAAATCTAAAATCATGGCAACATAGAACATCTATATCGACTCTAGACCAATCCATCCAAACTTCTAAAAACAAATTCTTAACCTCCTATTACCCAAAAAAGGCTAAACTCGGGTACTCCGATACAACTAACTGTAACACCCTAATCCATAGGATATGTAAAACCATAATTTATGATATAGTCATGCTAAGCTTTGCCAACTTTACTATTCATTTGATAAAAATTTTGGCAGCATAACATCTTCAAAATCATGCTACCTAAACCTGCAATTGTTCAAATTCACACTCCTAATAAATTTCTCCACCTCCAATATTGCTTTCATAAGCATAACACTTCTAATTTCCAATTCTCATCACGATTCCATGTCAACACATACAACATCCTAATCCAAAGACATAAGCCTCACTCAGATTAGATAGTAACATAAAAATAATACAGGCTATAACGTAAACCAATAAACAACTCTATAATAATAATACATAACATATAAGCCTTTCTATGCATCTAACAGTAACACCCTTTCCAGAGCCTCCTCTCGTCGCTGGTCAAACCAAGGCAAGCTAAGATATCCAGAGCTGAAGCTTATCCTGCCACACAAAATCATCGAATCAAGGCAACCCTCACAATGAATGAAAACATAAAAGTCTGCAACGTTAGCAATAAATACCATGCTTCCAATAATCTAAAACTTTAGGTAAACTCGTCTAGTCCTTATAAACTGTACAATCTCCTTTAAGATCATACATCGTTACATCTTATCCAGTAGCTCATATCCTTTATATTCCACTTATTTGGAATCCAAATATCATGATTGTCAATAGCATAAAATTCTACTTTAATACAGTTAAACTCATGAAATACATAAAATATGCATTCAATATTCAATCACAATATGAAAGAATGTGAATACGTCAAATAACATTGGCATGCATGAACTAAATAAATTTACTAGCAGTCCAACAATGATAATGACCACAGAAGATATTATCAGGCATAACTCCTACACATATATCACACAATTTTAAGTATAGAACACATTCCAAATTTTTCATCCCTGTTCATAATCATGTATTGCATAATGTTGTCTTAGTATGGCAACTAAACGTCATACAACATCATATTATGTCATTTACTTTACATAAATTCATAGCAGAGTCCTATGTATGCCCATCTATAAGTAAACTTATATATATATATATATATATATATATATATATATATATATATAACAAATACAAAACTTACGTACGATTACGGAGAATAAACATTAAGCAAAATAATTATCCGATAAAGTCACTAACAAGGCACAATGTCATATGCATACATTTTATAGATTTCGAAGCACATAAGACTCAGCGTCTAACTTGATAACTTTTAGAGCACTTTACAATTATACAATATTGAAAGTAGCCAACCTAAGTACTAGTTCAAGGGGTGGATAACGGGAGCAATGAATACCCAAAGGTATCAAACAATGGATGTTCGACGATATCAAACAATGGACCCAAAAGGGCCTCGAGCAAAGGTTCAAACAAGGAACGAACAATAAAACCAACAGGCCAAACAATGATTCCATTAAGGAACAAGACCCAACCGGGGTCAACCAAATAACTTGGACCCGTCAAGCGGACCCAAACGAGGTTGGCTACAACCCAAATGGGGTTGTTCAAATCAACTCTAACTTTTAAACCCAAACAGGGTCACTGTAACTTTTAATTTCAAGTGGACTTAAACAGGCCAAAAAAGTTCAGAAACAGCTGTCACTATATCCCTCTAAGCATGCCTATCTAATCCACGACTGAACTAAGACCCACAAGCTAAACAATATCCATGAACATTTTAGGTGCTCACGATTATTCTTTCATAGAGTGATATTGGCTCAGTGCCACAATAAATAAGGATGCACATCATATGTTCATATAGTTGCACCAATATTCAGTAAACCATATAATAGTATCTGCATAACTCTGAAAAAAATGATATTAAAGTATAGCATTTAAGACAATTGATTCATTTCATTAAGAACAGCATGTGTGATGCTTATATGACAAAATGAGAGTGTGACATTCAAGCAATGTAGCCCCTTTTTCCAATTTCATTCAATCAATATATATATATATCAATAAATATGTTCCAATAATGCTTATACATATCTCACTTTTCTATAAACTCAATAACTTACATACCATAAAGTGTAAGCACTCAAAACTTGTAATCTTTCGAGAGTCATGTGCAAGTCTATATACATGCATAAACATAACCATTTACTTGGTAATATAGGCTTACACTACTCACACTTGTTTACAAAATGAGTTAGACCACTTATGAAACTATAGACACATTAACTATAAGGTATTAAACTTTACACAACTCATTGATAGTTCATAGTGACGTACCTTTGCATTTTACCATGAATAGCTTTCCTACTATTTTGTAGTTAATCTTACCGGTATATAATCATTTGGAATGGTATCCGAACATATATGATCAATATAATAGAATAAAAAAAAGGTTATCCCCATTTTTAGGATGATCACATGTCATGTTTTAACGTCTTAATTTACTTTTATAGTCTATTAGATTGTAGATAATCAATTACATACTCTAACATGATCAAACATTTATCCAGTATCTTACTTGTGTCTTTATTATAACATTTTATATCTATGTGAGCATATGTAGGATCATTCCATCTCAAATATTAGAGCAACACTTATAAGCACCTGTTCATCATAATAAAATACAGAGCATGAACAAACAGGCAAACATGCTCCTTTATATAAAGACTAATCACTAGATTCTATCATATCTTTAAGTGTAATCTAACTCTTATAGTTTCATTATATGTATTAACACTCTTAATTCTTGTTATTATTAACACACCATTCTTTTCTCAATATTTTATACAATTTTGGTTTACTAATACATAAAAATATCTATTTGTTACCAATTCATACATCAAATCAAGTTATGCACCTTAACCATGAGATATCAGGCAAGTAACATATAACTATAGGAAACTTACATTCACTATAATGATTATTGACCAGACATCAATGATGCATAAGTTCATTTTGCATATAGCTTATAATTCTCGTATGTACCTGTGATACTAAATGTTGTATATATATACATATATAAAATGCAACCTCCTTTAATCTCATATTTTCAATATTCTAGATCTATTCAAGGTAAATAATACCTTAAAGATGAATTCCCCTTCGACTCCAAGCTTGCAGGCATTAATTGCCTTACACTAAAATTGGAAGTCTTACCAACTCTCCTTAATCACAAACATATTTGGAACTATGCAAGAATTGCTATCACATCTATACATTTTAAATTGGTTTTATCAATCACAACTTACATTCATACATGCGTATAATTCCATACTGAATATTATCATACAACTCTATCATAAATTAAATCCAATATTGATAGTAAAATTGATAAATATACCCAATAGGATAATTCTATGATTCCTGCCAGTTGATGATAGGTTCTAACTTCATTCCATAAATCTAATTAATTTTACAAGTCCTTTAACCTTAACTCATTCCATTTGATCCAATAAACCTCAAATAACCCTATGCAAGTGGTTAAATCAATTAATCATATACTATTATAATTCTAAAAGTTTTAATCCCATCTATAGATACCCAGGCGAGATGAGAAAGGTTCCCATACTCTTCTCAATACTCACCTAGATTAGACATTTAATTCCATAATATAATCATTACTTGCTGTCGGGGAGTGGGGAGAAGCGGTAGCAACCGGAGAAGCCGCCTCAGCCTCACGGAGTCGTTGATGCTAGTCGTGATACCAACAACCACTATCGATCATCGAATTAAGGAGAGGAGTTCACTATAAAAGAAAAGATGAAGAAAAGATAGGGGAGAAGGACATCGAAGCTGCCATTGGTAGGGCGAGAGTACCGACATGCAGAGGAGAAGCAATAAGGTGGAAACCGGCCTATCGATGATGACACCGTTGATTAAGGCACCTCTGTTCTCCTCCCTTAATCGCCAAACCCGATTCCCCCCTTCCTCAACCAACACATAATTCCAAAATATCTTCCAAAAGAATTTTCCAAATACCACCTTTGCCCCCCAATAAAGCTTTAATAACAATTAAATTCCTCAACCTTTATTCCCTTTTTAATTATTTCCCATAAACCTCAAGTAACACTTAGCTAATTAATTGTTAATTAATTAGCAATATGTTCATCAAAGCACACGCATTTCTACTAGGGTCAAACTGGGGCATTACAATAGATGTTTCTAGATGCTCAGATGCTGGAGGAGCAGTAGAAGTAGATTCCCCTAGGTGTCTAAATTGTAGGGGAGCTATAGAAGTTGATACAAAACCCTAAGGTTAAAGAACACGAAACCTTTCAAACATACACTTTGATGGCAAAGACAAATCAGATAAATACTCTCCCTATTGAACCCCTAAATAATAAGTGATTAGAAATGCAAGTAATTGGGATAAAAAAGATGATGAAAATCCCACAATCAAAATAATTGATAAGTAATCAGATTCTTCGTGCAATAGAAAAGAAAAGCAAGCAACCTCATAATTCTCTCTAAAGAATTCGGCCAAGCCAAGAAGTGAAACCTCTCAATGTTTTTAATTCATCAAATCTGAATTTTACAAGTTAAAATAACCTATTTATACTATAGCTAACCTTAAAAACTCTTTAAATCCTAATCAAATACTAAGAAAGGCTATTAACTGGTAGTGGCCGAATTCCCTTGGGCTTTTACAAGCCAGAATAAGCTCATTCCAAAAGAATTAACTTAACATAAAACAAGCCCAAATAATAAGTCTTGTTGACTAAATATCCAAGCCTAAAAGAAAGGTTAGCTAAAACCTAACTAGTTAAAATATACCCAACCTTAATAACTAAAATAAACCCAACTTAAATACACCTACACGCCTAGCCCATTAACTTACAACTTAAATGAGTCATGTGACTTTTAAAATAAAGTACATGACTTGTACAAATAAAGCCCAAAATTGTATAAGCCCTTTATGACTTAAGTTGGCCCAATTCCTTCAGTCGCTTCTAAAAGACTAAGTACTTTATATTGTCCTTCAAGTTCTCCACAATATTTCTCAATGGTCTCTCCATGAAATTCTTCAGTAACAAAGTCTTGAACATAAGATGACATAGCCATCTTTAGCTTCTTAGCATGACCTCTTGTAATTAGACCACTAGGCATCTTCAAATGATCTTTGGTAGTTGATGGCATTGATGGCAGATCGGTATTAGAAGTGGATGGCTTTAGGTGTCTATGTGGTGAAAATCTACCTAGTCTCTTGGTTAGCAAGTGTTGATGTCTAATTGGTGATCTAAGACATATCAAATGAGTGGGTGACCTATAAAGAAGCTCATCTAGGTTGAGCTATATATCCATCTTGTAATCTGAATCCACATTTCCCTTTGGCTTATATGGCTTCTCCTCCTATGTAGCCTATTATGTGGGCAGTACTAGAGGTTCCTAAGGCTGAGGTGGCTGAGGCTATTGAGCCTGACCCTGATCATCTTCCTCTTCGAATGGATCTGGCACTTTAGGCTCTAGGTCATAGTTATTTCTGGTCTCTAGGATAGTCAGTAGCCTGTACTGGCCCTCTTATCCCTGCATTGACTCTACCATCCTTATAGTAAAGGTAGTTTGTATGTCAACATATATGTCCTCCTGAAGTGGGCATCTAAATTTCCTCTAGTCTACTTTTAAAGATAAAAATAGTTAAGACAGATAAAAGCAGTGTAGTCATTATGCCTCTAATGTATATCTGAGCGATAGGCTAGGTGGTGACTCTGAGTATGGAAGTGATGATCTCGTGTATGATGTTGACCTTTTTGTGCATGTCCATTGCCCATAAGCAAGTAATCCCAGCCATATTAATCAACCCAAGACTGCTCATATGGCCTAGATATGATATAGATAATACTCACCGATGTATTAATAGGCCTGAGTGGCTAACATGGTGCTCTTTGCCATGTTTGACTGGCATACACCTCCAGGGAGGGTGACGGCTGCATAATGTGCCCAATCAACTATCCTCTCAGGCATCAAAGCATTAATCCCACCTGGTAATCCTATAACCTATGCAAACCATTAATGAATGATGTTGTAGTGGATGTCTCCTACCTAGAACTATACTACCCCCTCCTCGGTGTTCGATCTCTGGTAGTTTTCATACTCTAAGGTGGTGAAAAACTCTCTGGTCATATCCAATTAAGTATGGAAGGCCAGAGTAAGAAAATTTATCCATTTTCCTATAGTTAAATGTCTATCAATCTCCTCAACCAACCTTATAGTTCGTAGGAACTACCTAGATAAGAAGCAGCTGGATCTGAACTTGACTTGAGATAAGGCTCGATATCTACTGGCTTACTGAGGAGTTATATATGCTGGTGTAGGTAGAGTCAAAGTGGTATGGATGTCTTTGTACAGTATCTTGAAGTGAAAAATATGGAGAAATAAAAACAAGAAGTGTTGATATTGCTAAGACACCCCAGCCTAACAAAAATTGAAGAATACATCACTCTGTAAAGGTATTTGTATATAAGTGAGTTTAGCTTGGTGAATTTGATGTTGCTAGCATTCAAATAGGTATTTGTTTTCCTAATGATGTCCTAATGCCTAGTATCATCACTAATAATTTTAATCTCCCCATCCACTGGTAAATGTAGATATCTTGCCAAATCTGACATCGATAAAGAGTATGAGGTATTTCAGACCTTATAGATAGCTTGGGTGTAACTTAAAAGTGCTAAGGAATTCCAAACTAATTTTAGGATAACTTTGACCATTCAATCCAAAGAATTCCTCATAGCAAATGTTTTGCAACAAAGATAAATCTCTCTCATAAGTTGCTAGTTCAATAAGTGTTTTTATGCTTATGAACCTACTTGGAATAATGGTCTCCATAACCAATTTCTCAAATAGAGTCCTTTCTATGGGAGTCAACCAATTAGGAGGCTGAATATGTGCTAAAGGTTGCTTAACCTCTTGATTTTAAGGCATTGTTCCTGCAAAGAAAAATAAAAGCATGAATAACATCCTTAGTCATTTAAGCATAAACAACACAAATAAATAATAAATAATAAATAATGCTCCAACTAATGTGAAGATGAAAAGTATAAAAACAAATTATAGCATAAAAAGCATAAGTATTAATAATTAAGCACAAAACTAATGCACAAAACTTGGTCAAAATCATAAAATACATAAGAATGAAATTAAAGAAACTAATATACAATGCACAAGGTGAAAATTAAGAATAAGCATAATCAATCATACTTTGAAGTGCTAATGCCAAAAATAATGTGTCTACAAGTTAGTGGTGTTTAAGGAATTGGAGATGTATGAGTTGCCTTATACACATGTTTTTTTTATGAGCAAAATTATGGGGCAAAAATCAAAGTTGAAAGCAATCAAAATTTTTACATTTAGCATCAAACACAACTCATCCTAATCCTATTAGTTTGTGTTCTAGCAAATATCCTTTGACCTCATCACAAATTAAGCACAATCACTAATTGCATCAAATTACAGAACTAATGCAAAAGCGAAAATCATAAAATAATTAAGTACCCAAGTATAATTATAAGAAATTCACATCAAATTGTCAAGAACATTTTCCATATCAATGTTATGCCAAAATTAATTGATGAAGACAAGATAGTGAATTCCAATCATCTCAAGCTCGCAATCTCGATTTCCATTTTGCTTCCTATCAAATTAGAATTCAAGAAAGAAATACAAGTTAGCAAAATGAAAATGTTGTCTGAACTCAATTATAATGGTAGCCTTAGTAACTCAACATTATCAGAAGAACAATCAAGCACAAATATATAATGAATTGATCTTAACAATTTAATTGCCCTGTGCATAACCTTCTCATATAAAACCTAGCCAAAAGTGATAAATTGCCATTCTATTTTAACAACTTAATTCATGACATCATGAATAGAATAATTTTATGAAGAACTAAATCATAACAATATTATACAAAACAAGTTAAAAGCACAAATTTAAGATTGAATTCTCATTTAGGCATATTATCAAACACTTAGTGGGCAGGATTATAAACAAAATTTTAGAGCCCAAGATTCTCACACCTCACTTATGTGTAAATTGCAAAAACAACAATCCATGTTCAATTCCAATCAACACAAAATTCACATACATGAAACAAATGAAGAATTTAAGCAAGAAGAAAATTAGAAACAAAGCTAATAATGTATGTAAGGCCCCAACTTTGACCTTAATAGAAAATGCTTAATTAAATGATATTATATTGGATTAATGTTTAACTAAATAAGTGCAATTCAGATTAGGATCATAAAAAGGCAAATTGGTAAATTTGTGTTAAGATATTTATATCAATGATTAAAGTATGTTAGTGCTAAGGGTATAATTAATAGAAGAAAGGCAAGTTTTGGATCAATATTGAAAGAAGGAATATGTGGGTTGATTTTAAAAGAGAATGAAATGAGAGGGGATAGATTTTTAACATGCAAAAAAATAAAGGAGCTAAAGGAAACTTCTTCTCCCACTTTAAATTCTAAAGCTTTGCATATAGGAGGGAGAATGTATAGATTTTTATTGGATTAAATGGTTTGGTTGGCTAGAGAAAGAAAGGAAACTTAAAATTTCATCTCTCTTTCTCTCACTCTAAAGTTATGCATTTTCTCTCACTAATTTTTAAGAAAAATATTAGTTGAAATGTTAATGATTAAGAAGTTTTAAAGGGAGATTTGCTTAAGGTAATGGGTTCATTTCATAATCTCCTTCCTTAATCTTTTTTTTTATTATTGTTATGCATTTCAATGGAAAGGAAATGCTAGTTTATAATGCATGAATGGATTTTTTATAAAAGAAGAAGGAAGTATGAAGAACAAGGGTAAAAAGGTATTAAAAGATTGAAGGTTAATTGGGGATTTTAGCCAAGGTATAGGAACTTGGTGTGATCATAGACATGCATGTGTGATGTTGTTAGATTTGATAAATTAAAAAATAATATTGATAGATGAGTTAAGGATTTCCTGCATGTGTTAATTTTTATAAGTTTGATTGTAAAAGTAGCTGAATCCTCAAAATATATCTTAAAAAAGATAGTGCATGCAAGGTTAAATTTGATAAAAGAAACCATCTTTAATACATATTCTCTAATTAGATGAATTTCAGTTTGATCTTATTGTTCTAAAGATTTGAGTGACATATAATATTATAGCAACTTTGTCAAAATTACAGTAGAGCATAATGCTCTGTTATGTACATAAGACTCAAGATATAGAGTTTGAATTAGAGATTTCATTAATGGATTCTTTAACGAAATTCATGTAAAATTATAGTGTTTAAAATACATTGTAAATAAAGTAATCATGGATAATATATATATATATATATATATATATATATATATATATATATATATATATATATATATATATATATTACAGACCTACAAGTTGAGTTTCTGGATTTCTTATTGTTAAAAAGTAAACCAGAAGAAGAAGTCAAGTCTGTCGCACTCGTGCTTGCAACAAAGCTCTCCATTTCTCCTTTGAATTATTCTTATATTTATTATATCATCTACAAGCCTTTTTTTGTCATGTCTGTGATCCCTATCGTGCTCACGGCTCATCCTTGAAAAGATTGTTCTTCTTTCCTCATTTCTCTTTTATGCAATACCCTACTACACCTCAAATATCAACCCAATAGAATGTGAATTAATGAAATTAAATTAAGCATGTTATAGATGGTTATGGGTTTGAAATGATCTAATAAGTTTGATTATTTTTCACATAAGAAATAACATACAATGAGATATAAGTATATGAGAATATGATTATACCATAATGTAAAGGTATATGTATATAAAGATAATGATGTATGAGATAAGGTAAGCATATAAACAAACATCATATTCATTACTTATTTAAGGTAACATGAATATGTCTACATGCTTATGCATATATGTTATCATGCTAAAATGTATGATTACAACGATATATGGTTATGTACAATTACTTGCATTATTAATATGAGATTGAATATACATATATATACATCAGAGATTGTGTATCCTATTATATGGTTGTATATGAGCAAGATTGTATAATAAAAGCACAACCATGATAATGAAATGTATATGAACACAGTAATGCCTGTAAATAGAGTTCAATTGTGGATAGATAGGCATGCCTATAGGGATATAGTTGTAACTACTATAGTTTGACCTTATTTGGGTCTTAAAGTATTGAGATGGTCTAGTTTAGATCATATACAACCCCATTTGGGTTGTTAGGCAACCTTATTTGGGTTTGCTTGATCGGCTACAATATAATTCGGCCCTATTTAAGTCTAAAGATTCAATATCTCAATATATGTACAGTTTTGATACCTAAAGGCATATATAGTTCCCCTTTATCCACTCTTAGAACTTAGGCAAGCTAATTACAATTTAATACTTGAAGTACATACATCAATGCCCAGTTGTTATCAATGAATCATATGATTGTTATATGTTGATATAAATATTGAATATTATTTATCTCTTGGATTTGTATTTTATTATATTATTTTTACAATTAAATCATATGTTATAATTGTGATGCATGATGAGTGCTTGTTGATGATCACTGTGAGTGGTCGTCCATCATGATTTGTTCCCTCCTAAGCTTTATAGCTTAGCATGGGTTGTTTATCCATGTAGATTTAGCAGTTAAGACTTTTGCTTAGGGATGTATCTCTGTATCAAGAAAGGCCAACACAATTCTAACAAGAAATTAATGCTGGAAGTTGCTTCATTATTACATATATGTTGTATAACAGTTGGTAATAAGAGTAATTATATGTAATGATGTATTAAATAGGGGTATTTTGAGTTTGTGATAAGCTTACTTTTGCAATGAGAATAGTAAATGTATGCACGTATAATCTAAAGTAACTTATATAATGTTAATATATGTGTTTGGCTAAAAAGTTAAAGCATGTGAACAGCTATAGTAACACCTAATAGTGTGTGATAATCAACATGATGATATGATAGTAAAATAAAGTATGCTCAATGGTATAATAACATAGTAAATCATGATTAATGATGTATGATAAGGTGTCATAGTTAGATTATTGTGTTGGGCTATTACAATGTAACATACTTGAACCTTGTAGAAATTAATCTTGTTAAACTAAAAAACTTGAAACATATATTGGAAAGAGAGCTTTATTCAAATTTCTCTCGAATTCAAACTAAAAACTAAAGGTTTTGCATAAATGAGAAAAAATCAAAATATGGGTACAAATGGGGATATATAGAAATGATATGTCATAAAAATTGATTTGTAGTTCGCAAAAAATAAATAATTTTTACTTACTTGAAATAAACTTAGGCAACAAACTGGAATCAAAATAAAATTTTGGGAAATTTTTGGTTTGCGAGAATAAAAGAGAGAATAGATTAAATAGTTGCAATGATATAAATTTTAAAAACAATGCATTTTCTCTATGTGGAAACAAAAGTGCAATTGTGTTCTTATCATTACACGATTGAATTTTATAAAAAACATGCTATATTGGTGTGTAGTTACAAAAGCACTACTGTGCTTTTAAAAGTGTACAATTGTATTCTGATCGATATTGGATTGAATGAAAAAAGGTCACAGCTATCACTAAATTCTAATAGCCAAGTCAAATGTGTAGTTTTAATACTGGAAATTAATTTAATTGGCTTATAGCTGTCATAACAATCCTATGACAAAGGCATGGAACAAACCTATGCATAACAATCACTTCTTTTTCAATTCAAGAAATAAATCCAACCTAAACAAACAAGATCAAAACTTAAAAAACTATCAAACTAAACATTATAATTTCATGCAAAATCTACAAAATTAAAATATGCAAGACTTTTAACCAATAATCGTCACATGAGAATTAAAGAAAATTTTTTAAATCCTAAGAAAAAAATTGTAACAAAGCAACTAAAAATAAAATAAAATAAAATAAAATAACAAATTAATAACATAAAAAATTAACATAAATTAAAGAGAAATAGTTAGGAAAATTTTCTATTTCATAAAGTCTCAGCTAGACTCAATTACTCTCAGGTGGATGAGGCTGTGATTTGAATAATGGCCTCTTCGATCTTTACTCTTCATTTTCCCCTACAAGTAAGAGAAACATATCAAAAATCACTAAAGTAGGTAATTACATATCTTCAATGAAGAATTAATCCACCTTGGGTTTACTAAGAACAAATTATTCCAACTTTTTTAGCCTCAATAACTTCTTCAAATGGATGACTCAATTCTCTAACTCTTCTTCATGCAACCCAACCTCAAAATATTCCAAATCTTCTATAGCTATCATAGGTGCATGATTCAATTCTCTCATGTTACTACCATCCCCTTGATTATCCATAAAGATAATCAAAAGCTCAAGTTTGGATTCAAAAATTTTTTATCCCTAATTATTGACTCCTCAATAAATTTTCTTAAGCTTTGATCATCTTGTAATACCTTAAATTATACTCTAGTAGAATTAGGGATGTAGTTGGCAATTGTGAATTTATTTCGGGTATTAAATGTAGTGTGAAAGTTGGGAATTTAAGTAAATATCTATCTTTGGGGGTTTAATTTGAAAAAACAAAGTTAAAATCAATGGTAAATTATAATTTAATTATTAGAAGGGACTCAAATGATATTATGCCAAGATTTTTATGTTTCCACTAATGAGAATTGGACATTTGAACATCTATAAGAGTTGCAAGTATTTTAGGCAAAGATCTGCCTCTTAGTGAGAAAGGATAGCAACCAATAAGAGAAATTACCAATTCCAGCCACCGTTTTCCTTCTCTTTCTTCTTCCTTCCACCTTAAAATTTAAGCTTGCTGGAAATTATTATGGGAAAAGGGAAAAAGAAGGCTAATTAAAGAAACTAGGTTGGTATTTATAAATAAATAGAGTTTATTTCTTTTGTTCCCTCTATCTTATAGTTTTATGATTAGCTCTTAAAATGAGAATTCTTAAGAGATAATTATTAAAAAATTTTAGGTTTAGCAGAGGAATAAGGAATATCAAAAGGATAGGAGTGGGTCATGATTTAGAAGCTGGACTGCTATCTTTTAGTAAGAAAGTGAATGATTAGTTTCGGGCTTAACCTAAGTTTATTGTTGCTTGATTTTAGTTGTTAAAAGAGAATGAGGGATAAAAATGAATTGAAAATTAGTGTATTCAATAAGAGTTAATGTCATATAATTATTCTACAAGTTCTTTAAAATTTGCATGAGTTAAAGTTGAATAATATAATAGATTGCCCTTTTTAAATTGAGAAAAAGGAATAGCCTAGGAAGAATATCATGCTGGAACTTGTTCAGCAAGGACTTAGTATGATTTAAGTAAAATTCCTAAACATATGACAAGAATGGATGTTTGGTCAATTTTGGTTTTTAAACAGCCTTAAGGTGGAGTTCATCTGGAAGTAAATAAAGTGAAAGTGGATGAATTTATGGTTCAAGGACCTAAATTATATTAGGATATATGTGGTTGAGCACCTGTGAGATTGTTTCTTAAATGTAGATGATAAATTGTTATATATTTAGCTGGTAATTACTCTATGGAGTTAGGAGAAGATCATTCAACCTGATGGAGACAATCTTGGCTCAGCATGGTCACTATTCCATTCTCATTCTAGAAGCTATCAACATGGTTGAAATGGCCAGTGTCCCTATCGGCTCACCCCTATTTTGTTTTGAAAATCCCTTATTATTTGATTTTACTTCAATGTGTTTTAAGCTGTACATATTCTTCAGTATACTACTTATGTGGTCTAAGCTGATTATTCATAAATGATTGATATTAAATCCTATTAAGGTTTAAGGTAAAGGTTTTAGAGTTATACTTCCTTTTAATGATTTTAGTGAGGGAATTGATATTAGAGTTATACTTCAATTTAATCATCAAACGTAAAAAGATAAAGTTTGGCTACACCTTTTATAATAGAGAAAATGGATCTTGATGCTTCTTTTTATTCAACCTTTAAATAATCCTTGAATCTCAAAATTAAAGATCTAAAATAAATTAGTCTAAGGTATTTACAAACAAAAATGAAATTAAAATTAACTCTAGACTAAAAATGAGAGTAAAAAATCTCTCTAACAGTGTTTAGGATGGTAAAAATGCACAAGGCTAGACTATTTTGCCAGTGAAATATGGCAACTAAAGACTGAAAAACATAGACATGTTTTTGACAAAACACGACTATGTTTCAGTGTAAATCTACCTTCCTTCAGCATTCTAACCTAGAATTAAACTTAAACCTCCATTAAAGTTCCAAAATGCTAGAAAATGCCTAAAAACATTCCAAAAGTTATTAAAAACCATAAAAGCACTATAACTGACAAAGTAACATAAACTAAACTAATAAAGACTAAAACTAATAAAGAAAACACAAAATTATGCCAAGAAATGGAAAAAATATAAATATAATTAAAACTTATCATATTTCTCTAGGTTTTTATACTTAAAAAACAAAAAGTGACCTGCTTTTATACCAAATGTAAGTCCTAATGCACTTAAGAAGGAGGATTGAACTGTGCAAACAAGATTTTTCTTGAATAATAAGCAAAAATTATGTAGAATAGTTATGAACACCAAGTAAAGAACTAAAAGGATTTAGATCACCCAAAATATTTTTGCTAAGAAATTTGATCAAATATTTTTCCAATATTTTTAACTCGTGTAAAAATCAACTCTGATATATTAATTGAAAATCTTTTCAATTAAGGTACAAATCTATTCCAAAGTTGTTGACAAATCAAGGTCCAAAGAATATAAAAATAGGGCATATATAAAAAAACAACAATCATTTATATTCATATTCAACCATCATTCCAATTAAAGTAAAAATCCAATCCAATAATCAATGTAAATGTAGAGAACAAGATAAAGAGAATAAAAAAGTTGAGATTATGCATTTAACCTAAATATCCAAATACAAAATATGATTCAAATCCCTAAGAAAAAAGAACTACTCTAACATCAAGAATATAATCATCAAACATAAAAAGATGAAGTTTAGATACACCCTTGATAATAGAGAAAATGGATCTTGAAGCTTATTTTTATTCAACCTTGAAATCATCCTTGAATCTCAAAATTAAAGATTTAAATTAAATTTACAAACAAAATTGAAATTCAAATTAAATCTAGACTAAAAATGAGAGAAAAAATCTCTCTATTAGTGTTTAGGATGGAAAATAATAACTAAGAACTATCTAAAAATTCTATACTTTCTTCGAAAGAGGAAACAACATCCTTCCAATAAAACTAGCAAAAAAAGCATCGTTGTGTTATGTAGAAAATACAACTGTGTTTTGGTAAAATTGCACAAGGCTAGACTATTTTGAGGGTGATATATGCCAACTAAAAACTGGAAAGCACAGTCATGCTTTTTATAAAACACAGCTATCACTACAAGAAAATTAGCAAATAGCAATGAAAATTAGCAATCGAATTTGTTGGATTTTCGTTGCTAATAAAAAATAGCAACGGAACATTCGTTGCATATTTGACATTGGTAAAATAGCAACCGAATTCAAATTTCGTTGCTATATTAGCAACCTAAAAAAATCCCGTTGGTATTTTTTATCCCAAAGTTATTCCACGTGCACTGAAAAATGCCAACGGAATTATTTTTTCGTTGCTAAAATTGCAACCGAATTTAAATTTTGTTGCTATTTTAGCAACGAAAAAATAATTTCGTTGGTATTTTTACACCCAAAGTTATTCCACCTCCTTGGCACCAAAAATACCAACCGAATTAAAATTTTGTTGCTAAAATAGCAACGAAAAATAAATTTGGTTGCAAATTTAGCAACGGAAAATTTTTTCGTTGCTATTTTTCGTTCCAAAATTTTTTCGCCAACTGTTGGCGTCTTTTTTGGCAACGGTTTAGCAATTCCATTGCTAATTTTCGTTGCTAAATTTTGGTGCTAATAATTCCCTCCACTTTTAGCAACAAAAAATAACCAAATATTTTTTTGTTACTAAATCTGCAAAGTTTAACCAAATTTAGTAACGAAATTAATTTTGCGTTGCTATTTTTCCGTTGCTATTTTCAGATTTTCTTGTAGTGTATGTTTCAACGTATATCTTCCTTCCTTCAACATTCTAACCTAGAATTAACCTTGAACCTCTGTTGAAGTTCCAAAATGCTAGGAAATGCCTAAAAACATCCCAAAAGTTATTATAAACCATAAAAGCACTATAACTAACAAAGTAACATAAACTAAACTAATAAAGACTAAAACTTATAAAGAAAACACAGAATTATGCTAAAAAAAACCCAAAATATAAACATAATTGCAACTTATCATATATCTCTAGATTGTTATACTTGACAAGCAAATAGAGACCTGCTCTTATACCAAATGTAAGTCTTAATGTACTCAAGAAGGGGGATTGAACTGAGCATACCAGAATTTTCTTGAATAGTAAAAAAATAATGTAGAATAGTTATGAATATCGAGTAGAGCACGAAAAGGATTTAGATTACTCAAAACATTTTTGTTAATTGATCAAATCTTTTTCCAATGTTTTTAACTTGTGTAAAAATCAACTCTGATATATTAATTCAAAATATTTTCAAATCTAATTTCTTAAAATATGCCAAGCAATTACATGATAGAACACTCTAAGAAAATTTAGAGTAGTAGTTAACAATTATATAGATCAGCACAAATTTGTAAAACAATAGACAATGAAAAATAGTTTTATAAAAAAAAAACTATAGAAAATAAAATTAAAAAAGAGTAAAAGGACATAGAAGCATGACACAACAATTTTTAGAGATTTAGTTTTTTACCTATATCCTCTCCTTAAGGCAACCTATCTCAAGACTTTCTCTCTTCTAGTGTGACTTTATTTAGTGAGCAAATGTCAAAAGTTGTTACATAAGAAGCTTCCCAAGTCTTTTTTCTAAGTAAAAGACTTATAAACACTTAGCTCTTTTCCCCATAGTTAAAGATCTCAATGTTTTGTTCTTTTTTCTAAAATAAAGGAAGATAAACAATTGCTATTTTATTTCGTTAAATCCTAGCAACCTACCCTCATATATCTCACAAGTATGCAAGGATTAAAATCTCAAAAACATGATTACAATATAAACCATAACCATTTTGAGGATATTTCATTATGATAGTTGTAAACAATGAAACTTACAACAATGAATTGCTAAAAAACAAATGTGTTTCACTTGATCATTTTTATTTTATATGATTTTGATATTTCGATATGTTTGTTAGATTATCTAAAAATTTGTTGCATCTGAACCTGTAAACAGATTACGTTGGCTGCTAGAACTATTTTTATAATAGATGATAATGAAAACCAATGAGTTGAGGATTGCACATTTCAAAAACAAAAAAAATTAGATAGCTTCTGCAATTGGGAGTACAGTAATAATTATGCATCATATGATTTTTAAGGTTGTATGCTTAATTAGTATCGCCAGAATAACTTGTGTTAAGAGTTGGGATATTTGTAATTCTTTAATTTTAATTTTAAGGTAGATATTTTGGGATTGTAAAAGGTCTGGTCCTCCTGCTTTGACATTCTTTTTTTATAATGTATAAAATAAGCTTCATATTCTAAACTTCTTATTCAGCTTTTGTTCAATCAAAATAAATAGTATTTTCAATTTTTTTAAACTCTCATGCAGTGTATTAAATTTTCATCAAAAGATAATAAATTGTATTTTATTTTTACAAAACTCAATATAGTTTATTACTTTTTGATAAAACTCAATACATTGTATTAATTTTTGAACTTGAACTAAATACAGTTTATTAGCTTTCATATAAACTAAATAAATTGTATTAAATTTTATAAAAACTAAAATAAAGTATATTTTCTTTTGCCAAAACTCAATACATTGTATTTTATTTTCTTTTGATTAAAATATATTGTATTTACTTTTATACACAAATAAAATAAAATGCATTGTTTTACAAAACTCAATATACTGTATTTTTTTATCTTTCGACTAAAATACAATATATTAACTTTTGTACATAAATAAAATACAAAGTATTTTCTTTTGGCGAAACTCAATAAACTGTATTTTCTTTTCTTTTAACTAAAATATAGTATATGTTTACTTTTGTACATGAATAAACTACAATGTATTTTTTTATGAAACTCAAAACACTATATTTTCTTTTCTTTTGACTAAAATATAATGTATTTACTTTTGTACATAAATAAAATACAGTGTATTTTTTCACGAAACTCAATACATTGTATTTTCTTTTCTTTTGACTAAAATACAGTGTATTTACTGTTATATATAAATAAAATATAGTGTATTTTCTTTTGATGAAATTCAATACACTGTATTTTTTTACTAAAATACATTGTATTTACTTTTATATGAATAAAATACAATGTACTTTCTTTTGACAAAATTTAATATACTATATTTTCTTTTCTTTAAACAAAAATACAATATATTTACTTTTGTAAATAAATAAAATACAATGTATTTTCTTTTGACGAAACTCAATACACTATATTTTCTTTTATTTTGACTAAAATGCCATGTATTTACTTTTTACATAAACAAAATACAGTATATTTTCTTTTGATGAAACTCAATACACTGTATTTTTTTACTAAAATACCATGTATTTACTTTTGTGCATAAATAAAATACAATGTATTTTCTTTTGATGAAACTCGATACACTGTATTTTTTTCTTTTGACTAAAATACCATGTTTTTACTTTTTTATATAAATAAAATAAAGTGCATTTTCTTTTGATAAAACTTAATTAACTGTATTTTTTTCTTTTAACTAAAATATAATGTGTTTACTTTTGTACATAAATAAAATACAGTGTATTTTCTTTTGACGAAACTCAATGCACTATATTTTTTTATTTTGACTAAAATATAATGTATTTACTTTTATACATAAATAAAATAGTGTATTTTCTTTTAACGAAACTCAATACACTGTATTTTTTTCTTTTGATGAAATTAAATGCACTGTATTTTCTTTTCTTTTCACTAAATACAATGTAGTTACTTTTGTACATAAATAAAATACAGTGTATTTTCTTGTGATGATACTCAATACATTGTATTTTCTTTCCTTTTGACTAAAATACAGTGTATTTAGTTTTGTATATAAATAAAATACAGTGTATTTTCTTTTGACAAAACTCAATATACTGTTATTTTCTTTTCTTTTAACTAAAATAAAGTTTATTTTTTTCAAATTCCATTATGTTCTATACCTTTTGCTTTTTGATTGAGGATTTGCTAGAGTATATTTAGTTTCGCTAAGCACAAATCCCTGCAATTCAAAATTGAATGTTCTTTTTAGCACACATGTTTAGAACGAAACCACTTGAAAGCATGCATTAATAAGCTTCAGAAGAGGATTAAAACTATGGTTGGAGTTCTTAGTGGAGTTGGACAATCTTTTGCTACCTTAAAACTAGAGGTAACTCTTAAATTGTCAATCTTTCAAATCATTGTGGAAGTTATTCGATTAATTTCTCTAACATGAGGGAAATTTTTGGCCTTCTGAGTTGATTTTCTTCTTTCTATGGTATCTATGACAGACTTCTTGTTGATTGGGGTGGCAATGTTTTCTTTTCTATTACGAAGTAAAGCTACAAGTTTAGCTGGTGAACATGGTAGCTTAGATGCTCTACCAGAAGTTAGTGATTTTGATAGAGGAGCTGCGATTTTCTTCTTACTCAATGATGAAAATTTATCCCTATAAAGTGGCAAGGTGAATTACTAGATACCGAGTTGAGTTAAAATAGATAAATAAATAAATAATAATCTAAGGCATGAATGCACTACCTTTAACGAAGGTTTCTCTATAATGCCTAATAATCAGACATTGGTCCGAGTATCGGTATCACATTACACTACGGTGATCCATAAATTATTATTAAATTTGCAAAATTTTAGGCAGCATAACGGCTGAAATTCAAATTCTTCCTTCTTGCAATTTTTACAAAAATATTCTCAAATAAACACACACATCCAACCCAACCTCTAATAATATATACAAACTCCGCAAGATCAGCCATTATAGTATAATAGTCACTACCATAATTGTATATGTATATACATACAATATAAATTCTTCGTTTAATCTTATCAAAACTCCTTTACAGTGTAAGATATACACAAATTCAGTCCATTTCAAAAATATATACAGTCATGAAAACTACTCATGTCCATCCTACTCGGTATCATACTTATACACATGCCAACCAAAAAAAACACAAAATACTGGATTCCTCTTCCATTGATTTCATTCCAACAAAAGCTCAATCTCTGTCCCCTGCATACAGCACAAAACCACACACGAAGTACTAAAGTACTTAGTGGTGAACATAAAACATTAAACCCTAAAATTTCACTACGATTTGTTTCATACAATATTCATAATTACATTTCATTATTTTTTTCCATCATTTAATTCTATTATAATTACTTTTTACAAAAAAAATCGAATAAATTCTAAATTTCACTATTATCGATAAAATTACCATTTTATCCCTACTTGGAAAATTCATTCTAAAATATGAATTTTCAAGTTTTATTCTCAGATTTTATCACTTTTCATTTTTGTTTCACACTATAGGGGTAAATTTTCACTTTAGTCCCTAAAGTTTCAAAAATGCACTTTTGCCCTTATGTCATTTGTTTTCCAGTTCTTTTATACTATTTTCTTGCATTTCAATATTTTATACATTTGCCCCTAGTATACCATAAAAATATATCACTGAATAGGATAAGAGAAACCACGAACCACGTGAGTCCCAGTACTCTAGTATTATCAATTACACACATATTCATTTTCTTTTCTTTTTCTTTTTTTCCCCAAATACTCCAATACAGTCGTGGAACCATATCAAGGATACCACTATGTAAGTCACCATGATTTGCTATTACGATTACAGTAATGTCCCAATGGCTAGCCATACCCATCCTAATTTCTGATTTCACATATAATACTAAGGGAAAACCATCATTACAATATAATACAGTTTATATAGATGCATCATTACCAATTCATGGTATTATACTAATAATCAATATGCATTATCAGAATCAGTCTATATCAGAATTAGACTATATCATAATCAGTTTGTATCAAAATCAGTTTGTATTAGAATCAGTTTCATCATTTCACTTATACCAATTATCATACAATTTCTTTAATTAAGGCCACATAGAATTATTCACTCAGTAAGTCTTTTCTTACTATTACAATTTCATTTATTTCTTTCCTATCTTTAATATGTTTATAGTTTAGTCCTTTCATTTTTTTATAAATTACCATCATACCTTTTATCTCACTTTGTTTACAAAAAATGTCATTAAATTAATCATTTAAATCTTTGGTTCACTATTTATGGGTAAAATTACCATTTAGTCTCTATATTAGCTAAATTATCTTTTTATCCTTCATCTTTCCTTTTTCATCCATTTATATCATTTTTTATTTTTTTATCAATATGCCCCTAGTATGATCTAGTAAAAATTTATAGACTAGATACACGAGATGTGTATCTCATAGGCAAACTATATTGAATAGTATATATAGTTCAGTTTAGTAATATAATAGATAGTGAATAATAAACAGTAAAAGTGAATTATCCTTAGCCTACTATATAGGGCCGTCTTGATTCAGGTTGCGGCATAGCATCCCTATTCGGTTACATTAAGCCAATTTCCTTTTAAATTTGTATTTTTACTAATTTAATTACAATGATCATATAAGCACATACTTTTAAATTATTTCAATTTAGTCCATAAAATTATATTTTGGTCCTTAATTTTTCAAGAGTGGCTGAATTTTTCCTCTAAATTAGGCATGTCTAAATTTCAATTAAATGCCATAATTCAATTAATTCAACCTCTAATTTCTCAATTCTAAGCTCAACTTCACATTTAATCCATAACTAACCTAAACTTTTCATAATTATATATACAATATATATGAAACTAAAGAGTTTTGAGTTGTTCACTTACATAATTTTACTCTAAATCACTCGACAATTTTTTCTTTTCCTTTGTCTTTGCTTGGTTGCCTTCCTCCACCTTGATTCTCTATTTACAGAATTTTTATGTCCAGAATTCACCATAATTTTAATCACTTATCAACCAATTAACACACATAAAATCATAATTAACACTTAATCAACCAAATTATCAAGAAAAACTCATTTTTCTTAAACTTACCAAAATATCCACTTGATAAAATGGGTTATTTCCAGCTTCTTTCACCACTATCATCAACCAAGGATGGAAGAGAAGCAATTTGTGGTGATTTGGTTGAAATTAGGGGCAGAAATCTAAAGATTAAAGCTTGAAAATTAAAGAAAATGAAGGAAGAAGAAGAAGTTATAGCAGCAGTAAAAAGGGGAGAAAGAGTAGGGCAAATAGAGAACAAAAAATTAGATTTTTCCTATTTAATGTAGCTTACCAATTTTAAGACAAAATTAATTAAGTGATAAGTAGATCTAATGCCATTTATCACCATATAATTGGCCAAAATACTCTTAATTATCAATTTTTGATAAACATTATACGAAAAATTCTTAAAAATATTAATTAATCCATGTGTAAAATTTGGATCAATCCGAGATTATTTCAATATAAAACTAAGCCCGAATGCATATTTTACTAGTCCGAAAGCTGAATTTTCAAAGACTTCAAAAAATTTATTTTACCCTTCTAAAAATTCATATACATAATTTCTAGTGACTCAATGCAATCAAAATAATTTTATAAAGTCGGTGGAATATTTTCAAGCCATTCAAATTTTCGGTCAACTCTATCGGTCCCGTTATTTATTTTATTTTTTACTTTTGGAGGCCTATTTGACCTTAATTTAAGTCCAAATTATACCACTAAACTCATCATAAATAGCACTTTCCAATGGTGAAGAAAAAAATTTATAAGCCCCGGGTGGTACTATTCGGCTCGAAAAGTACTATATATGAGATCGGCGATTCATGGGGTTTTACGTTTCTCTCCTACTAAATAAAAATTCCATCCTTAAAATTTACCTTGTGAAAATAAGTGTAGATATGTTATCACATAGTTTCCTTTGTCTCCCAAGTCGTTTCCTTAACATTATGGCAAGTCCAGAGTATTTTAACTAGCTGTATCTTCTTATTATTCAACTGTTTTACTTCTCTGTCTAGATTTTTCATTGGTTTCTCATTATATGATAAATTTTTCTCTAATCAATCAAACCTTATCTTTAGTTTCTTTAATCAAATCAGGTCCAACTGACTTATTCTTACTCAACTCGTTCCAACATAATGGAGTCCTACATCTCCTATAGTGCCATTTTAATATTGGTATGGTAGCTGTTGTTGTATGCAAATTTAGCTAAAGGGAGATATTTTTCCCAATCACCACCAAAATCTAGAACACTGAATCTCAACATGTCCTCAAGTACTTATATAACTCTCTGGACTGCCCATCCATATGAGGGTGGAAATTTGTACTACAATGTAATCTTATGTCCAGTGATTTTTGCAGTTTCTCCCATAATCTAATAGTAAATCGGGGATCTCGATATGAAATTATAGAGATAGGAACACCATGCAATCGTACTATCTCCTTAATGTAAATCTCAACCAACCTTACTAGATAAAAATCTGATCTCACAGGCAGAAAACGGATGAATTTATTCAATTTATCGACTATCACCCAAACAGTATCATGCTGATGTCTGGTGAGTGACAAACCCGATACAAATTCCATGGTAATCCTATCCCATTTCCATTTCGGTACAGAAATAGGCTGAAGGAATCCAAAAAGAACCTGATACCCAGCTTTAACTTGCTGACAAGTCAAACATTTGGACACAAAACCTATAATCTCCCTCTTCATCCCAGGCCACCAGTAATGAGTCTTCAAATCCTGGTATATTTTAGTATTGCTTGGATGCATCACATAACTACTGCTATATGCCTCTGTCAAAATCTTTTTCTTTAACTCTTTATCAACAAGCACACACAATCTTCCCCTGAAGAACAAACTATTATCTAGTACTAAAGTAAACCCAGTATCCATGCTCTCCCTAATATCCATTATAGCCCTAACCAACTTCTCATCATGCATCTGGATGGCTTTTACTTGTTGTAACAAGTCTGACTTGAGCTATAATTCAGCTAAAAGTGCTCCATCTACCATCATAGATAGTCTCATATTCATAGATTTCAAAGTTGCCATATACTTTATATTGAGTGCATCAACTACCACATTAGCTTTTCCTGGATGGTATTCAACGTAATAGTCATAATCTTTAATTCATTTCATCCAATGCCTTCACCTTAAATTAAGATCCTTCTGTGTCGGTAGGTATTTTAAACTCTTATGTTTGATAAAAATGAAACACTTCTCACCATATAGATAATGCCTCCAAATTTCAAAGCAAATACAATCACTACTAGCTCTAAATCATAAGTGGTATAACTCTTCTTAGGTGTCTTCAGCAGTCTAGAATCATAAGAAACTACTTTACCCTTATACATCATAACACAGCCTAGCCCATTTCTAGAGGCATCATTGTAAATCACAAAATCTTTTTCCGACATTGGCTAGGTCAAAATAAAAGCTTATGTCAATATCTTTTTTAACTACTCAAAACTCTCCTGACACTTCTCTTATCATACAAATCTAGTATTTTTCTACGGTAACCGGGTCAGGTGAGTAGCAATGGTGGAGAGCCCCTTCACAAACCTTCTGTAATAACTAGCCAAACCTTGAAAAACTTCTAACTTCTATCATATTTCCAGGAGTCTTCCACTCTAATATTGCCTATACTTTCTTGGGATCTAAAGATAAGCCTTGCTCAGATACTATATGTCCCAAGAAAGCAACTTCCTAAAGCCAAAACTCACATTTACAAAGTTTTGCATACAATTGCCTATCCCTTAGAATTTGAAGTACTATCCTGAGATATCTGTCATATTTTTTAGGAGTCTTAGAATACACCAGAATATCATCTATGAAGACTACCACAAACTAGTCTAGATATGGGTGAAAATTTTAGCTCATGAGATCTATAAAAGTCTTCGGTGCATTTGTTAATCCAAATGGCATTATTAGGAACTCATAGTGTCCATATCTGTTATAGAAAGCTGTCTTCTACACAACAGCCTCACTAACCCCCAACTGGTAGTATCCTGATCTCAAATCAATCTTGGAGCTCATCCATGCACCATTCAGCTGGTCAAACAAGTCATTAATACGAGGCAGTGGATATTTATTCTTTATAGTGACCTTGTTTAACTGCCTATAATCAATGTATAGCCGCAGGGATCCATCTTTCTTCTTTACAAATATTATTAGTGTTGTAACACCCTTAGTTTACTTATAATGCCCTTATATTGTCTTCTGTTCCTCACCACATGCACATATCGAACTGCACCTTCACCCCTGCATCTTCAATACCTGTCCCTACGCGCAGTCAAACAACCATGCACTAAGCAACGTTATCGCTTTGTGGTGGATACAACTACACAATATTTCATTTAAATAAATTTATTACCTCTGTTACACTTTAATTGTGTGTTGTTATTATTCAATTTAATTTACTATTCATTTACTCCTATTTTATATTCCTTATTCATCCTTTCTCATTTTGAACTTATTTGATTAATTTTTCCCATTTCTTTTGAGGCTTACTGTATGTGAAATTATCGCTTAATTCCTTTTCAATCTTTCATTCTGGTGTTCCACTATTGTACTTTTTGCTATTTTTTATTTTTTTATTTCCTGACCGGCTTTAAATTCCATTTGCTTTTACTTGTTACTGTTTGTCTTGACTTACCTTTTTGTTATTGTCTTTCTATTGAATACTTTTGCTTTTTCATTGTTTGATCTTTGACTACTTATTATTCCATCCTTTTTATACTAAATTATAATGAGGGGCATTACAACTCTCTCCCCCTAAAAGAATTTCGTCCTTGAAATTCATACCTGTATTGAAGAGCTGTGGGTATTGAGCCCCTATTATAGCTTTTGGTTCCCACGTTATTTCCTGTACACCGTGGTGTTGCCATAACACTTTGACTAGGGGGATTTCTTTGTTCCTCAACTGTCGAACTTCCCAGGCCAAGATCTGTTTAGGCTCTTCATCATATGTATAATCAGATCTGACACTAATATCTTGCACTGGTATAATGTGTGATTCATCATATCGATACCGTCGGAGCATGGAAACATGAAAAAACATCATGAAACTTCGATAATTCACTAGGAAGATCCAATTGGTATGCTACCGGTCCCAATCCGTTCTAGAATTCTATAAGGACCCTATAAACCTGGGGCTGAGTTTTTCCTTTCTTTTCGAACCGTAACACTTTTTCTCCATAGGGGACCACATTCAAGAACACTTTATCACCAACCTAATATTCAATGTTCTTTCTTTTCAAATCTGCATACAACTTGTATCTATCATTGGCTTCTTTCAATCTTTGCTTAATAAGTTGAATCTTTTCTTCTGTATCTTTGACAATGTCAAGGCCTGTCAATTTGCTTTCAGCTAACTCTGTCTAACAGGAGGGAGTTCTACATTTTTCAGCCATAGAGTACTTCATAAGGTGGCATACCAATGCTAGTTTGATAGCCATTTTTATATGCAAATTCCATCAAAGTCACATATTTATCCCAACTCCCGGGAAAATCTAAAAACACAGCCTCTTAACATGTCCCTCCAGCACTTGTATAATCCTTTTCGATTGCCCATCGGTCTGAGGATGGAAGGCAGTACTAATAAGAAGCTTTGTGCCTAAGGCTTGTTTGTAGACTCTTCCAAAATCTGGAAGTGAATCTTGGATCCCGATCTGAAATGATTGAGATTGGTACACCATGCAATCTAACAATCTGGTCTCTATATAACTCAGCTAACTTGTCCATCGAATAGTTTGGTTCGGACCGGTATAAAGTAAGCCACCTTTGTCAATCTGTCTACTATGACCTACACTGCATCATGCTTCTTTTGAGTAGTGGGTAAAACCTGTAACAAAGTCCATAGTAACATTATCCCACTTCCACTGAGGAATGGGAAGAGGATTTAATAGTCCCAAAGGAAGTTAATGCTCTGCCTTTAGTTGCTAACATGTCAAGCACTTGGAGACATACTCAATCACATCTTTCTTCATTCCTGGCCACCAGTAAAAACTGTTTTTAAATCTCTGTACATTTTGTTGCCATCGGGATGCATGGTGAATACAGTGTTATGGGCTTCTTGCAACAAAGCTCTCTTCAATTCTTTAACATCTAGCACATATAAACGGTTTCCGAAGGTAGAGACCCACCATTAATCCTAATTGAATATTCTACTGGACCTCCCTCATATACTAATTGAGCCAATTGTTGTAACTTCTAATCACCTGCCTGTGCATCTATTATCGCCTACCTTAGATTAGGGCAAGCTTGTAATTGAGCTAATAAAGCCCCATTAGATGCAAACTTCCATTTATAATCTTGTAATAACAAGGTTTGCCATCATCTTCTAACTCAATGCATCAGCCACCACGTTTACCTTTCCTGGGTGATAGTCAACTATACAATCGTAGTCTTTAAACAATTCTAGCCATCTGCATTGTCTTAGATTAAGATCCTGCTGAGTGAGCAAGTATTTAAGGCTTTTATGATCTGTAAAAAATTTTGTACCTCTCACCATAAAGGTAATGTCACCATATTTTTTAAACCAAACACAACTGCAGCCAATTCCAAATCATGAGTTGGATAATTCTGTTCAAGAGGTTTTAACTGTCTTGACGCATAAGCCACTACTTTACCTTCCTGCATTAACACACATCCCAAGCCATATTTCGATGCATCACTATACATAACATATTCTTTACCTACTACTGGCTGGGGTAAGAATTAGAGCTTCTGTTAACATCTTTTTTTAACCGCTCAAAAACTTATTTGGCACCGATCTGTCCATTCGAATATAGCTTATTTTCGAAGTAACTTAGTGAGTAGTGAGGCAATAACTGAAAAGCCTTCTACAAATCTTCTATAATAACCAACTACGCCCATGACACTTTGGACTTCTTGAACATTGCGAGGCGGCTTGCAGTTTACAATAGCTTCAATCTTTTTTAGGGTCCACCCTGATGCCTTCTGAAGACACCACATGCCCAAGGAAAGAAACTTCTTTAAGCCAAAAACTCACATTTACTTAGCTTTGCATATAACTGTTGTTTCTCGCAAAGTTTGCAGTACAATTCTCAGGTGTTTCGCATGCTCCACTTCATTACGAGAATAAACCAGGATGTCATCGATAAACACCACAACAAACTGATTTAAATAGGGTCGGAACACCCTATTCGTCAGGTCTATGAAGGCTGCTGATGCGTTAGTCAACCCGAAAGGCATTATTAAGAATTTGTAATGACCATATCGAGTCCTAAAAGTAGTCTTCTGAACATCTATATCTTTGACCCAAAGTTGATAGTATCCCAACCTCATATCAATTTTAGAAAAACACTCCAGCACCCCGCAACTGATCAAATAAATCCTCAATCTAGGGTAAAGGATACTTGTTCTTCACAGTTACTTTGTTGAGTTTGTCTATAGTCAATGCATATCCTCAAAGTGCCATCTTTCTTCTTGACAAACAATACCGGTGTGCCCCAAGGTAAACACACTAGGCTTGATGAAGCCTTTATCTAACAACTCTTGTAACTGAAAACTTTAGGTCCTTTAATTCTTATGGTGCCATTCTATAAGGTGCTCTGGATATAGGAGCATTTTCAGGCAAAGTTTCAATAGATAGCTGGACTTCTCTCTCTGGTGGCAAACTCGAAAGTTCCTCGGGAAAAAACATCAGAAAAACTCATTAATCACTGAAATATCTTGAAGATTAACTGTCTCCCTCTTAGAATCAAGAACCAAAGCCAAGAATGCTTCGCAGCCTTTTCTAAGGAATCTTTTTGCTTTCATAGCCGAGATAACATTGATTAAGGGTTTTAGACTTAATACCCTGAATCAATGTCTCTTCTTCCCCCAGCATCCTTAACTACTATTGTTTTTAGCCTTACAGTTCACTATAGTGTGATATCTAGACAACCAATCCATACCCAAGATTACATCAAATTCATGGAAGGGTAGAACAATTAAGTCAACTGGAAATTCTCTTTCTTGAATTATAATAGGGCAATTTCTATAAATTTTCATTTACATGTATACTATGGCCCAAAGGACTGATTACACATATATCATAGTTCAAATAATCTACAGCAGATACATTTCTACCCAACTCCCCCATTACAGATATATAAATGTGTAGATCCCGGGTCTATAAGCATATGCATATCAGTATCAAAGAGAGAAAATGTACCAGCTATGACCTCAAGAGCATCAGCATCTTCTCGACCTTTCATAGCATAAGCTCTAACAGAAGGTGTAGGAGCGAATGGTCGATCCACAGTCTCAAAAAACATTACTGGACTGTTCTCTAAAACTGGGCCCGATCCACCTCTGCCTCTACTACGACCTCTACCTGAAGAGGGTGCATTAGAAGCTTCTCGGTTACTTTGTTGACTAGAGGCTTGTTCCTGCGTCATAGGACAATTTTGCCATAAAATGCTCCATGCTACCACATCTAAAAACAAGCACTCGTGAGCATTCTACAAGTGCCCCAATGTTGCCTAAAAACAATAGGTACATTCTGGAGCTTGACCTCTGCCCTGTCCTGATGCAGTACCTCTACCAGATCCGGTTGGAGTAAAAGGTCCCCTGTCGTCCACCTCTAGATGCAGAGCGAGTACCAGACTCCATTGATTGTTCTCCTAGAGTCATTCTTGGTCTTTTTTCCTGATGAAGAAACCACCCCGTGAAAAATCTTCTTCTTCTTTGTTCTCTTTCTTTTTTTTGCATTTTTCTTCTTTCTCTACTCGGATAGCTGCTTGAACTAGCTGATGATAATCCACAAGATGCAAAGAGATTGGTCCTATCAAATGCTCTCAGATCTGATCATTCAATCCATCTTCAAAACTGACGACACTTGAAAGTCCAGTCAGCATAGGTTTTGGTACATATTTGCTCAGGCGACTGAATTCTACTTCATATGTAGCCACTGACATACCTCTCTGCTTTAAATTCAAAAACTGCTTCAACCTTTCATCCTTATATGCTTCAGTCATATACCTTTTTTTTAAACTCTGCTACAAAGAACTCCCAAGTGAGGGAATCAGGTAGCTAAGGTTTGTGTCTGAACTAACTTTCACCAATCATAGGTTGCTCCCTGAAGCAAGGACACAGTACAAGTCACCTTTTGATTAGTTGGGCATTGAACCTCTGCAAACACCCGCCTCCAACCTTTCAAGCCATAACTCTATTTTTCTCAGATTCTTCCCAAGTAGAGCCTAGAAATTCTTCTGCACCATGCTTTTCTAATCTCAGAAATAGGGGCCCTTTGGTGCAGTCATCCTTTGTAAAATCTGAGCCATGTCATGGAAAAATTTTCAACAATGCTTCACCAGACTCAGTAGCAGCTGCACCGCCTCTAGTGGATGTAGAAGATTCAGGCTGAGAAGGATTCGATTGACCAGGTAGATTACTTTCAGCCGATTCATCTATCACTTTTACGATGTCCTTCCATCACTAACTATATCAAAAGAAACACAGGGATAACCACAATAAGCCAACATCAACAAGAAAATCTATATCTAATGACCTTTAAAATTTCTATCGGCCAAAAACTGCCTAAACCAAGGCGCTTTGATACCAAAAATGTAATGGACTATACTAGAAAAATCCCGATTACTGTTTACTAATTACATTCATTAATATGTAAGTCCTGTGAGTTTATCTGTTTAACAATGCATATATGAGTATACATACATTTCATACTATACAAAATCATATAAGATTGAGGGTGATACTTTAACATGCTATTAGTTATTATTTACATAACTTAATAATTACAAGACTTTAATATAAAATACATAACATTATCTTAACCAAAAAATATACAAAAATTAATCTCATACATCAGGATAATCTTCCTAATTTGATGTTGGCTTTGGAGATTGTTGGCTTTGTCCCTAGACAAAAGGTCTATCCTGCGAACCTACACAGATAAACACCCGTGCTAAGCTATAAAGCTTAGTGGGGAACAAAACTAATATGTTGA
>JBBPFJ010000820.1:0-24315 GCA_037975025.1 Excoecaria agallocha | reverse complement strand
CTTAAAACTCTGGAAAAAAATCCTCTTAAAATATATCTTTCTATTTCTGAATTCCAAAAACATGGGAATTATGGAATTCAAGCTATGGACGGGCATCCCTCATTGAGAGGCAGCTATCCAACAACCCAAAATTTTGAAATTTCTAAAATACCCCTAATTTAGCCTATGTAGAAAATAGGAAGCCACAAACGGGCACCTCTTAAGTGATAGACGGGCATCTAACACCACTAAAGTCTTAAATCAAAGTTTTTATGCATCTTTTGTTAAAAAAACTTGAAAATACTTGAAAAGTCATAAAAATCTTTGAGAAAATGTGAGAAATCCATAATCGTAGCTTTGAGATCCAAACTTGTTGTCAGTAATATACTATTTTCTTATCATCGGATAGCCCTGATATAGGCTATCTCGGATCATTATGTATATAACTATTTCAACAATTTTATAACTATAGTTTGGATAGTAAAACTTGTACCCTTTGGATTTCTCTGGGTAACTAATAAAGTAGCCATTAACTATTCAAGAATTCAGTTTTCTTTCATGTGGATTATAATTTGTGGTTCTGCTGGATAACCCAAACATATAGGTGTCTTAAACTAGATTTTCTCCTAGTTTATAACTCAAAAGGAGCTTTAGGAACTATCTTACTAGAAATCATCTTACTAGGAACCTTGTTTAATAGATACGTAACAATTCTAAGCATATACGTCTATAAACTTTTAGGAAGTAAGGAATTACTCATTATGCTCGTAACCATATCCATTAATTTTTTATTTCTCATTTTTGTTACACTATTTTATTATGGTGTGTCTGGCATAGTATACTATGTACATATGCTATGACTTTTAAGGAACTTGGTAAATAGGCTAAGACACTATCCAAATTCATCATACTTTTTATAATACTCACCACCTCTATCAATTCTTATAATTTTTACTTTTCAATCTAATTACCGCTCAACCTCCTTTATAAACACCTCAAAGGCATTTACATCTTAAGGTTTTTCCTACGACAAATAAATATATCTATATTGTGAAAAATCAGCTACAAATGTAATGAAGTATTTTTTCTCCATTAAAGGATAGAGTGTCAAAAGATCCATATATATTTGTGTGTAATATTTCAAGAAGCTAATTGCTTTTTTTATGGCTCATTTCTTGCTATGTTCGGTTTGCTTTCACTTAATGCATTCCACACATAAGACAAGAGCAGTAAAATCTAGATTCGGTATAATCTTATTCTTCACTAATCTTTCTAACCTTTCATTGGATATATGACCCAAACATTTATGCCACAAGTAAATAGAATTTTTATTCGTCAAACTATGTTTCATTCCAATGTTATGATTAAAAATAAATAAGAATTCAAAAAAAATTATCAAGTTTTAATTTATATAAACTATCCATAAATATTCCAGAACCAATAAAGGAATTATTCATATACAAATTGAAGCAATCATGTCCACCCTTAAAAGTATATCCACTAGCATCAAGTCAAGAAATAAAAATTAAATTTCTAAAAATTAAAGGTACATAGAGAGTAATCATTAGATCCAAGTGACGCCTAGTATTTAATATCAATAAATAAGTCCCCACACCTTCAATTGGGGCCTTCATTCGGTTCCCTATAAATATAAAATTGCTAGTTGGGATTATGGTTTGGATTGTAAGGAATCCTTGCATAATATTGGAAATATGAGTAGTGGCACCAGAATCAAATTGCCAAGTATTAGAAGGAACTTTAGATAAGTTTGATTCAAAGCATATAGAAACATAATGTATACCTTTCTTTTTGAACCAAGCCTTACGTTTCAAAAAATCTTTTTGATAATACCCTTCTTTCTTACAGAAATGATATTTATCTAACTTTGGTCCCTTTCTTTCACCATCAGCAACCTGTAGAACTTTAGCAAGTACTTTTTTCTTAAAATTCTTAACCTTTGGTTTGAGTTTCTTTCCAACTTCTTGACCCACTAGGTTGATGGAATGAACTCCTTGTTTCTTTAATCTCGCTTCCTCCTAAATAAGCTTACTAAACAATTCATCAATATTTCACTTATTTTTAATGTGTTATAATTGATGTGGAATGGTCCATATTTAGGAGAAAGTGAGTTCATGATAAATTACACTAAGAAGGAGTCTTCCACAGTCATACCCAGTGTCTTAAGTCTTGTTCCGATATTAGTCATATTAAGGATATGTTATTGCATACCTTTTGATCTATCAAACTTTATGGTCATGAGTTCAACCATAAGTGTCCCCATAAGTGCCTTATCGACAGAAAGAACTTGTCTTCCACTAGCTTAAGAAAATCTTTAGCATTCTGATTTTCAATGATAGGAAAAGTAGACTTAATGTTGCTGACAATCATTATTCATATAAAATTCAAACATAACCTATTAGACCTTGTCCATGCCTTATGATGTGCTTTCTTAGCCTCTATGCTAGTATCATTAAGGTCAGCAAGCTTATCCTCTAATAGCGCCAAGTCAAGATCCAAAGCACCTAAATGGAAAGTGACTTATTTGCTCCATTCAAAAAAATTCACACCAGTAAACAAGGCAATAGAAGAAGCTTAAGAGTGAAGGTTAATAGCTACAAACGCATAAATGCTCACTAATTAACAAATTCAGACAAAAACCACTTACATAAATATATTGTATATTTTATTTCAGTAAACACAACAATACATATCATTATTATTATTAGAATGCATTTAAACTTTATAAGAAAATTAAATAAACTTCGTCAAAGACACATAGTATATATCTTTGGATAACTATATATATGTGACAAAAGTATACTAATTTTTTCCTTTATATTTATTAGTTATAGAATATTAATTTTACTTTTGGATAAAATCCTTATTTTCTATCAACCAATAAATTATTCCTAAGGCATTTCATAAACTACATAAATGATATGACCATACATTCAAAATTAATTTGACCACTTTGGTGTTAAACAAATTAATAATAATAATAATAAGGTAAAATTAAAATTAATATTTTAATTATAGAACAAAATAACATTAATTTGACCAAAATGTAAGAAATAAAAACTTTAAAATCAATTTGTCCATCATTAAAACTTTATGGATCAAAACGGCAAATTTCCCTTCCTAACAATTCCTAAATAAACAAAAGCATGTCATGCTTTTCTATGGGATTGTAAAGTATTTACATACTGTGGCACTAAACGGCAACCATAGTTGTACGGCGGCCAACAATTTTCCTTTTTTTTTTTTTTAACATCAATATAAACATTGCTAAGAGGAAGAACTCTAATCCCATAAATAACAGTTCCTAAACAAATCATGTTTCCATAGGAGATAGTAACAAATTAAGATTCCATAAAACAACAATATTCCTGAACAAAGAAACGCATGCCTAGTATTCATTCTAGGGCAAAAGGTGGCGGCATTTTTTTTTTAATTAGGGAAATTTTAATTTGGATATAAAAACCTAAGTTTCATAAATATCATAATATTCATAATCAACATCATTATTAAAAAAAATCATGAAAACATAAATCTAAAAGTTATTATTTATTTAAAATCACATGCTCTGATACCACATGTTGATTTTTCATAATTATGATTTAATCACTAAAATATAAATCAATTATAAATATTATATCCATTCGAATCTTAAATATAATAATAATCACATATAAAATGAATAAATCACTTATTTTGTGCAGAATTCAACATGATGCGAAAGTCTTCAACGATTACAAACTAGTTTCTCTCCCTTAATCCATTTTTTGTAGCAGTGAATTGATGGATAGTCAAAAATATAATTGTTCTATATTTTATTTTTGTTTGTGTACTCTTAATTAGGGTTAAAAATGACTAATTTATATACTTATTAACTTTAAATCTAATATGTCCATCAAGTATCGAAACTAACAGTCAAAATTTAATATACTATTAAATAAAAAAAAACCTAACCCTAAATTAATGTGAACTTAATAAAATAGATCATAATATCAGGTCATATTTTTTACAGTATTTAGCAATAAATTTCATTATTTTCGCTAATTTTTATAACTGTTTTGCATTTTTTAGTACCTATGATCTTAGTACTTCATCCAATTTATCTCTGAAAAAACTCCAATTTGACCATTGGAGGGTTCCTCATCGGATGTTTTTTTTTCAAGCAATCAATCTCCTTACTGGGAGTTAGATTATGTATATTTTTGGTCCAAAGTCATTCCTAGCTAACAATCCAAAAATCAAGTTGTTATCAATATAAAATTTTGATGAATAAAATAAAAAAAATAAAAACTTATATTTGATGAATTTTTTGGATGTTTGTGACTTGCTATTATATTTTTGTTAAAATTTTGTTATAAATGTTGAATGATTTGAATATAATGTGTTTAAATTGAAATTGATACTTGACAATGAATGAATTTAAAAAAATAATAATTTTTTTATAAAAATATTTACAAAATTTTTATAAATAATATTTTTTTGAATAAAAAAAGTCCAATCTAACCACGAACGTTTGTTTTTTCAGATTCTTTATTTGGTGGATTCCAATAAGATATATATGTGTGTGTGTGTGTGAACGGATAGTCGAACAATTCCTCTGGCTCACACCGGGACAACTTGCAACTGAAGGTCGTCCACGGGAAAAGAATTATTTTCGCTCTGACATTAAGTAATTTCCACGAAATTTAATTGGAGAGACGAAAATTCTATGGAAGCAGAAGAAAAAGCCAAATACACTAATAATGAATCCGCTCGCCAAATTTTGGGCACCGACTAGTGCGGCGGGCACAAAGCTTGACTCTATGTTTCTCTTTCTAGAAGAAAAATATATCCATTTTTATTCCTTAATTATGCTAATATTTTTCTTACTTATCTTTCTTTTTCATTGAAACTTCTTCCTTATCTTCTTACTATTCATTCATTGAATAGCAAGAGAGCCATAATTCCACATATGAATCAAAACACATGTGGGAGACTTTTCTCTTCCATCTCTTTCATGGAACCTAATTAGATAAATATTTCTCTATTTGGAAACTTTTATCTAAATTTGATTTACGATTTTTTCATAAATTAAATTTACAGTGTATCAATATACAAAATTAAAAATTATTTAAATATTTTTTTTTAACTTTTTTAAGCTTGTTTATTTTATGAATTATACTCCTAAACCGATTTAGATTAAAAAAAATCTATGAACCAATTTGGGTAATTTTTTTAATCTCCTATTGGGTAAAAGTAACTTTCAAATTATCTCTAAGGTCCATCTTACTAATATTCCCTCTATTTTTTTATCTATCATTTTTATTATTTTTATAAAAATTAATAAATATTAATTAAATTTAAATTTAATATTAAATTATATAATTTTAATTAAATTATCAAATATAATTAATTTTAAATAAATTAATTTTTAATAAAAAATTAAATTATATTAAAAATTTAAAATCGATAAATAAATAAAATTTAAATTTTATAAAAAAAATTGATGCATAAAAAACTGGAGCGATTAATATTAACTTGACATGTGGATAATACATGGACAGTAGATAATGCCTGGATATATACTAGAGATGAGCATGTCGATCTATTAATAATTTTTTAAATCAGTTCGTTACTATCAGTTAACCGCTATATAGGTTTCGATTTTTAACTCGATTTTTCTGATCGATTTATTGATTAACCACTAAAAAATTTTAATATATAAATTTAATGAATTATACAATTTATAATATTATTTTTAATAGTTAAAAATGCTTTAAAAATAAAAAAATACTAATTAAATACAATATCCATTAAAATAATCGAAATAAAAATAAAATTTTCATAATTAATTATAAAAAATAAAAATATTTAATATAAAACTAACAACAAAACGCTAATAATGCACATAATTTTAATATTTATTTACTAAAAATATATATTTTACAAAATTATATATCATAATATTTATGAATTATACAAAAATTAAAAAATATAAGTGTAAAATTTAAAATATAATTCATAAAATATATATTTAATTTCGGGTCGGTTAACCACCTATTTTTATTGTAAAAATCATATAAACCTAAAATTTTGATTCGGTTAATCTAAAAATTAATTTAATTTCTGATCGGTTTTTTAATTAATCGAAATTTCGGTTAACCATTCGCACCCCTAAATTATATATATATATATATATATATATATATATATATATATATATATATATATATATATATAAAGTCAAACAACCACCAAAGTAGATATTTTATTAGAAAGAAACTTATCTTTTGTTTCGTTGATGGAACCTTACAACTAAATCTAACGTCCTCTAAATGCCAAACTTCATCTGTAATTCTCGTAGTTAAAAATGGCTACAATTACTGCTGTGAATAACGAATTTCAAGATGTTCAGAAAAAAAACAGAGAGAGAGAGAGAAAGAAGGCGGCCGGTGAAATTCATGGTGTAGTCATCAAATCGTCTTTAGTAGCGTTGATTTCGGGGTAATGAGATTTACAGAGAGAAGAGGGGAATGGAATAGAGATGCGATAATGGATATAGAGACGACACATAGATGGCGGTTTTTGACTGCTGAATATTCTAAATTTATTTTATTTGTTTATTCTTTCCATACATAGTGGCGATTGATATACCTTAATAAAGCAGAGAAAATTAAGGTTGTTAGGTGAAGGAGAAGCCATGTGTGTGAAGCTTTTGTGTCTGTTGTCTCTTTTAGTTACCCTAACAGACTCCCAAGATCTCAGTTTCACCTATAATGGCTTCGGCTCCACTAATCTGAGCCTTAATGGCATAGCTCAGGTCACTTCTAATGGTCTTTTGGCACTAACCAACCACACCAGGCAACAAATAGGCCATGCCTTTTTTCCAACCCAAATAACTTTCAAAAAATCATCAAATTCGTCTGCTCTCAGCTTCTCTACAGCCTTTGTCTTTGCTATTGTACCTGAATATCCAGCTCTTAGTGGCCATGGGATTGCCTTTGTTATTTCACCAACCCCAACCCTCCCTGATTCTCGTCCAAGCCAATACCTTGGTCTTTTTAACGAGGCTAACAATGGCAATAACACCAACCATGTTTTTGCAGTGGAGCTTGACACCATCTTGAGCAGCGAATTCGGTGATATTAATGATAATCATGTTGGGATTGATATTAATGGGCTAAGGTCTACTCTATCTAAACCAGCAGGATACTATGAAAATCTTAGTGATGGTGAGCTCACAAACTCGAGCTTGAACCTTATAAGTGGTAGACCAATGCAAGTATGGGTGGATTACGATGGTGAGAAGAATCGAACCGATGTTACTTTGGCTCCAATTGATAGAGCTAAACCCAGTGTTCCACTTTTGTCACTAACTTATGATTTGTCACCGATCTTGAAAGATACTATGTATGTTGGCTTCTCATCAGCTACTGGTTCTGTCTTATCATATCATTATGTACTGGGTTGGAGCTACAAGATGAATGGCCAAGCTCAACCATTAGATCTTTCTCAATTGCCTAAGCTTCCCCGAATTGGACCCAAGGAGAGATCAAAACTTCTAACCATTGGGTTGCCACTGCTTTCTGTAAGTCTGATCTTGATTGCGGTCTCAGGTTTAGTTTATTACATAAGAAGGAAAAGAAAATTTGCAGAAGTTGTTGAAGATTGGGAGCGTGAGTATGGGCCTCACAGGTTCAAGTACAAAGATTTGTATATTGCCACTAAAGGATTCAGGGACAAAGAACTGTTGGGTAGTGGAGGATTTGGCAGAGTATACAGAGGAGTATTACCAAGTTCAAAACTTGAGGTTGCAGTGAAAAAAGTGACTCACGAATCAAGGCAAGGAATGAAGGTTTTTGTTGCAGAAATTGTTAGTATTGGTAGACTTCGTCATCGAAATTTAGTCTCGCTGTTGGGCTATTGCAGGCGAAAAGGAGAGCTGCTTCTGGTTTATGATTATATGCCTAATGGAAGTCTAGACAGGTATCTGTATGACAAACCTCAAGTGACTCTGAATTGGAGACAGAGATTTAGAGTCATAAAAGGTGTAGCATCAGGTCTGTTTTATTTACATGAAGAATGGGAGCAAATTGTGATACATAGAGATGTGAAGGCTAGCAATGTTTTACTAGACAATGAATTGAATGGAAGATTAGGAGATTTTGGGCTAGCAAGATTATATGATCATGGTACAGATCCTCAAACAACACATATTGTTGGTACTCTTGGTTATCTTGCACCTGAACATACTCGAACCGGAAAGGCAACAACAAAAACGGATGTGTTTGCCTTTGGTGCTTTTCTGCTTGAAGTTGCTTCTGGTAGAAGACCAATTGAGCGCAGAGTACCCGAGGAAGATGAACTCTTGGTTGATTGGGTGCTTGGTTGCTGGGAAAAAGGTGCAATTCTCGAGGCTAAGGATCCAAATATGGGTTGTGATTATATGGCAGAGGAAGTGGAGTTGGTGTTAAAACTAGGATTATTGTGCTCACATTCGAACCCTGAGACTAGGCCAAGCATGAGACAAGTTGTGCAGTTTTTAGAGGGGGATTTTCCTCTACCAGAATTGTCATCGCTTGGCCTCGCCGACAGGGGCCTATCATTTGCTGGCAGCCAAGGTTTTGATGATTTTGTCATGACCTATCCATCTTCCATGGAAAAGGCATTTTCAAATTCAACTTCTGTAACCGAGTCTTTTCTTTCAGGGGGCCGCTGAGTTATGTTCTTTCAAGTGGCTTTAGTTATCTGGTTTTTTCATGTGTATACTGTTCTTGTTTATACAGGTACAAGATACTAATGCGATGTTTAAATATATGATATTAAATGAAAAGAAAGCATTGCAGATTGTGCTACATATTTGCCTTAATTTCTGCAACTGTATATAAACACAGTAGTTCAATCTCGTGTAATTTGAAATTATTAGTATTGTTGGAATCCATCACTGAAAAAAAAAACTACACTAATTCAATTAAAAAAAACTTTGCATGTAGTTTTGGGGCTAATTTGCACAATACTAAAATGACTTAATTTTAATTTTTAGCAATAAAAAGTTCATAGTGAAAAAAATTATAAAATAATGCCAAATAAAACAAATTTAATGGTTGAATTTATTCGTGCTAAACTTAGGAAAGTGATCATGCCCAAATTGTCATTTGTAAGCTCAGTTCGATAATTGTAGGACTGATCCAAGTCCAACCAAAAGCCCTTCAAGGAAGCAGGCCTACTAAAGCCTAAACATGGCTCTCTGAACATCTGGTGTGCAAATGGACAAGCAGGTACAAGGATCAAGATGATAAAGTCATTTAATCTGACTGACAAAGCTCGTCTCTCGATGTCCCATTAACACATGCCTCTATTCCATCCATCACCTACTCGTTATCACATCACCGAACACTTATTCTAACATCCGAGTAGACCATTCAAGTAGCTTTAGACGTCTCTTATAAATACTAGGTCATCACATACACAAGACAAGTTGAATTCTCAATCTCTCCCTCTCTGTACTCTACCCATCCAAGTCTTTTACTGATTTAAGTTTCGGAGTGCTTACGTCCAATCTATTTGGGCTACCTTTTTTGCAAGATCTAATTCGACAATATTCGATCGGGCTATGCAAGTGTCCTCTTCTCAGCATGGCATCCATGGCATCTATCTGACCCCTACCAAATAACTTATCTCTCTTATTAAATCTCAGAATCTATCATTTTGATATTTTTGTTGAGAACCGATGATGGGATCAAAATGCCTATCCTAGCAATAACAAAGGCAAATATGGGTCTACTGACGAACGAGATAAACCCCTTGCAAGGCTCGGATAAAAGTACCATGATTAAAGAAAGAAGAAATAATGAGTGCTAGGTCCAAAGAAGGATGAAACATCTTTCTTTTGAGACATTACGCACTGGTGCAAGAGCTTTCCAAAACCAGCTTGCTGGGAAAGACATTGGAAAAGGCAATAGAGTTGCCTCCTTTTTTATTCACAAGCAACTCAATTGGAAAGCAAAAAGTATAGCTGGAGATGAAATGTCCCTCCTCAAATCTTGAAGAACCCTCTCATAAGGAGATGTAACATCCCTCCACAAATTGGGAACTCTTGTAGCATCAATGCATGAACTCTCAGTGCTCTTCTGCCCAGGCAAAGAGACATTGGAGAAGGCAATTAAGCAACCCTTATCTCGATCGCTCAGGAACCAACTAGTAAAGGGGAAGAAACACAACGCAGCAAGAGAAATACTCTCATTCCAAGTTAAGATGAAAAGATACGCACTCATTCCAATTTAAGACAAAATGAGTTGTGCTCTATGTCAGCGGTCATCGGATAAAGCCCCCAAGCACACTAAGGGATCAATCACGCCCATCAAATAGGAAAGGTGCATGGGGAAGGAAAATGGAAATGGAAAGATCCGATTGGCACAACCTCAGGGTGAATGCAAAGAGACAACGACCTGTAACCTACTTGGTCTCCCTTAGCAAATAATTGGGAATATCTCAGACTTTAACCTTAGAGTTCCTTTTATACAAGCATCAATGGTGACTGGATAAGCTGGGGCAAAGACATTGCAAAGAGCTTGTAATGAGAAAGCACTCAAAAGGGACATCATGTAATTTCTTCTCAATGTTTTTTCATTCAATGTAATTCTTTACATGTGTACAAACCCGATCGATGTTTTCTCGATTGAGATGTTTAGTCTCAATTGAAATGATTGACATGCAACTTACTACTTCCTTGATTAATGTGTTCCTGGTTGAAACATGTAATCCTAATCAAAGATCGATGTAAATGTTTACCTTTCCTGATCGAAAGATTGATGTACAAATTCTCACACTGATATATTTCAATTTTAATCCCAATTGAAATTATTGATGTATAAGTTATCGTATATATCAAATTAAAGCATTCTCAATTAATGGAATTAGTATCTTTTACATGATAGATGATAATGTTATGCTAAGTTAAATTATATTAGTCAAAACCATCCTGATCACGATTGCCCGATCGGGAAAAGAACCTTTTCCTTTTTCGAATCAAGATTCAAAGGCATTCCCAATCTAGTCATTCACTTATTGTTCTAAGAATTTTAATCGAATTTCAAAAATCACTAAGTGATTAAATTCTTTTATTTCCAAGTTAACTGCGATCGTCACACAGCAAATAAGAGAATGAAGAGACAGAAGACATGAATTAGAAATTGGGAATTTTATTAAAATTTCCAAATATAGAGATACATTAGATAAAGAAATTTCCTATCTAAATCTCTACAAGTGATAATTTGATGTCTTGAGACCAGCTCTCATCAACTCTTATAGTGTTGCAATCCTCTTCCTCCTCTTCAATTTAAATAAGAGTCAAAGAAAAAATGAAGAAAAAAGTACAAACTCTTAGCCATTCCCCATTAATAAATCATAATTCCTAGGGGTGAAAATGGAAAGTAGAAAGGGAAATCAAAAAAATAAAAAGGAAAATATAGATTCAATCGCAATTCACCTATTATCAACAGGTGATGCAATGACAAAGGAGAACATGCTAAAGGAATAAAATTCATCCATTTTCCTAAAATGGTGAAGGTTAGAGAAACAAGGAGGTTGAAAAATCTCAGAGTACTTGGATAACTCCATTAAGAAATTGCAAAAAGAAGAGATGAAGGTTCTTGGTGCAACAAAAAAAATCAAAAGAATGCACTTATTTTTAAAAACCCTAGAAAACCTTTGATGACAACAACCACGTGGCAATCTTCAATAGGTGGGAAATCAAAATTGAAGCATCGTAAATTCAAAGGGATGACTAATAGTCAAAATAAATGCATAGAAAATAAAGTGAAAATCATTAAATATGTCAATCATTCAAAATTTATCATCTTACAAAGTGACACCTTTAAGAGGCACGACAAAAGAGATGTCTAAATTCAAAGAATTCAGTAGGGAATTTTGAAATGGCTAGCCTTCGAATTAGCTGCTCTAACCAATCAGATCCTTAACAAATGAAATATCATTCTCCAGCCGCATGATAGATGATTTCACTCATACTCCCATTCGATATTTTCCCGATCGACGTATTGAACCTAGGTCACATGATTGTTCATTTTATAGAAATGCTGACTTTCCTAATTAATGCATTACACAACAAAAAAAAATGCCAATTAGCGTCTAAAATTAGCAATGGCCTTATTTTCGTCGCAAATTTTGCGACGAATTAGCAACTGTTTTACAATTTCATTGAATGGAAGATATTTTTTATTTTTTGCGACGAAATAGCGATGAAATGAATAAACAGTCGTTAATTATTGGTGGAAATTGTACTCGTCATGTTTTGCGATGGATTTAGCGACAAATATATCCATCGCTAAATTTTATAATTTTTTATTCATGAAATTACTTCCAGAAAACTTAACGACGAACGTTTTAGTCGCTAATTTTGGAGTGAAAATATATCGCCTTTTTTGCAACGGTTTAGCGACGAAAATTGGTCTGTCGCTAATAGTAATTTGTCACAGTGATACAATTAGCAACGAAAATATTTACTTGCTAATCTATCGCAAATAAATTAAAATCACATGAGACATGTATAGTTTTAAGTAATTTTAATATAGATCATATGAAATGAATATTCTATTTTGTAACAGAAAATTATAAATTATTTTATAAGTTGATAATAATTTTTTATCAATTATACCAAAATCTAAAGTTATTTATTTAGAAAATTTACATTTTTAATCATAATAATAAATTAATTGTTACGATTATTATATATTTACGTGTTTAAGATTAATAAAAATAAATATTTATAATATAATAATATAAAATTTATTATTTCATTTAAAATGAATATGAAAAATTTATAATTTATTTTTATTTTGTTAAAATTTTGAGCAAATTTTAAATTATTAAAAATTTTAGTTATATATATTTACAAAATTATCCTTGAATACAAGGATAAAATGATGAAATTTGGTAGGGGCATTTTAGTAATTTCATAAATTTACCCTATATAATATTATTTGCTTATTTTCAATTAAATTTTTTAAAAATTTATAATTTTGATTATTACAAGTATTATAATATAAATGAAAAATATAAATACATATTTATTTTTACTAATTAAGATTAAAAATTATTTTAAAAAATTTGAGAATTAAAATTACAAAAAAGTAATTAAATAAGATAAAAAAAATCACATGGACTTAGAGCATGTAATCACTTTTAAAATATTTAATAATATTATCCTTTTAAATTTCATTTATATTATAGTCAAATTTAATAAGCTCATCAGCCAAAATTTTATATGTTTCGATTTTGCAATTTAAAAGGTAATATTGCTCTAATTTTACAACTTACCTGTAGTCTAGTTGAAAGTATTGAAAAAAATATTATACTTTTAGGCAAAACATATAGAATCCGTAAAAGAATAATTGGATGAAATTTATATCATATTTTATCATTTTTAAATTTACTCGAAAATTCGTAAAGGATAATTAATTTTTTTAATTATTTAAAAATATTTTAATTTCAAATCTAAAATTAAATGAAAAGACTCGTATCATGCCATCTCCTGTATGAATGTACGCAGTAAAAATTAATTATTAAATGAGAATAAATAGTGAATTTTCTTTTTAACATAATAAGTAATGGGAGTTATTTATTGAAAATTTTCTTCTAAAACGACATGTCATGTTTGGGATGGGCAATTGGATAAGGCACTATGAAACTTTTGAGGGTAAAGAAGTCTTTGCATCATAATAAAACCCTAACCCGGTGATAAAAGTTCATTTAAAATCCAATTTCTTTCTTCTTCTTATTTTTGTTAATCAGTAGTAGCTGCTTCTCTCTCTTTCACAGATCCTCTCTTCATTCACTCCTTAACTCGCTGCAATTCGCTATGGTAATTAGGGTTTCAATCATATATGTTTAGTTTGATCTGTAGTGGTATTTAGAGTTTCTTAATTTGCATTTGCTTGATTTGTGTATATTTATTGTGGACTATTTGCGCATATGTGTACATCTATATTTAGAGTTTCTTAACATATCAATTCATTTGCTGCACAAGTGATTTTTGTTTTTGAGCTTCAAAATTTTTGGTGTTTTTATTCGCTTGGTTATTTCACTTTCTGTCTCCCTCACCTACTGTTGATTTTTGTACATCTATATTTGAAGATGTGGAATGGTGGATGAACTATCATTCAAAAAATTAAGGCGTTATGAATTCCTTCTGTATGCGAAGCTTAAATGGGAAAGCCAATTCCGCAGCTCCTTTTTTTCCCCTTTTCTTTTGTAAATGAATTACAGACTTCAAGTGTAGATTACGGTGGCTTAATACTTTGTAGACAAATTAGATGATAATTACAAACTAGTTCGAATTAATAGAACTTAAATGATTTAAGTTACTGATTACTGTCAATTATGAGGTAGATTTCCTATCTTTCCTTTCATGATTTTAGGCATAGTTGATCTATTAATTTAGTTTCAATGGTTCTTGAGTCGCTGTTTGCATTTTGGATAGTGTCTAATGCTTATGTCATACTCTTTAGAACATTTTCTATTGCAAATGAGATCTGAATTTAGTAGCAATTGATCTTTTCAATTAGGTTTGATAGTGACTGGAAAAAGATAGAAGATTTTGTGGGTTCAAATACTGTGATCCAGGTTTGAATGCTGCTTTTCTTCTTTGCAGGTTAACTTTTTTAAAGGTCTTTAACTGATCATTTGCCTTTTTAGATTCGTAGTCATGCTAAGAAATACTTTCTCAAGGTCCAAAATAATGGGACAATTGCACATGTGCCTCCTCCTCTCCCTAAATGCAAAGCTGCTCATCCTTATCCACAAAAGGCATCCAAAAATGGTAGGTTCTTTTGCTAATGTGATTTAAATTGTAGCTTTAAAAGGTTACTGTATTCACGGCCTAATGTGTTTTATCCAAATGTTGCAGTTTTGGCACCACTTGCAGCAGCTATGGCTTACCTTTCTTTAGTGAATACCCTTGTATCTGGATATGGTACATGGGACGACACTTCCATGCTAATTAATACTACAACAAGCAAAATCATGCCATCACAAGATGTTATTTACTGTTATTGCATTTGTATCTTTATTAGAGGGAAATTTCCAACACTTTTTATGACATACATTACTGATTCAGCTGATATTGGATCAAAGGGGATCACAAGAATGAGTAACAACTCTGTTAGCAACCCGTGGACATTAAGTAGAACACTAACAATTACTGAGATAACAAAGCAGGGAAAACAAGCACCTGTGCTTCATGGTAATCTTCTAGGCCACCATATTCTGTTCTCCACAGTTCTTATTAGAAGAAAAAGGCTCCTTTCATTCACCTACGGTTTGCAGGTCTACCAGATTTTGCTGAAGTATGTAACTTTATTGGAAATATCTTTGATCCAGACACCTCCGGTCACATGTAGAAGCTCAAGGAGATGGATCCAATAAATTTTGAAACAGTAAGCTTCAATGAAATTAACAAGGATTATTTTGATTGCCTATAGATTAAGATGCATTTTTTCCATGATAATGTTCATAATTAACTATTAATATGATAGGATAAAGGAAATGGGTTGGTATATTGAGTTTGTCCAGTGGCCTGATATTTTGGCAGGAAATGGGTGATATGTGTAGTTAAAATTGCCACATATTCTACAATCATTAATGATGAACCATGTGGCTTCTGCTAAAGCATGATATAATTTGCCTATATTTATGTAATAGCAGTATTTTTTAGCACTACTAATGCTTACAATTTAATTGCTTTTAAATTCAGTTTAGCAGTATCTCTTGCTTGCTTTCAATTCTTGAACAGACAATTTTCGAGCTCTTAATGTTTGCTAGTTTCAACTTTCAGTTATGCCTTTTATTTGGATGTAGCATGCTGGGCCTAGTTTTGCTATAGGTCATAGTAAAAGGAAGAACCTTCTACCAGAGTCCTGACTTATTTAGACTTTCTCAACTAATTTGGCTCAAACATAATTATTGATCCCTTTGAGAGTTTGACATATGCTTGTTTGGTTAATGAAAATTTGCCTATTCTTTCACTCCTACATTGTGGTCACTGAAGGATGATATTGATGCAGCAGCATCTTAGGCCTTAGTTGTTTTAGGAGTAGGTTATAGAGGCTACACATCAGTGTTATTCTTGCATTCGAGTTTAAACGACCCATTTTTGCTGGACTGCTTACAAGTTATTTCCTGAGGAGCTAATTATTGTTTCTTGCAAAACAGAGAGAACCTTGTGTAAGCAAACCTGATCAAATTCTTGCTCAAAGGATAGAAGCAAACTTGGATGAGTCTGAGGGATGTACACCAGCCTCTAACTTCTCAAACCAGATTCCTATGGATAATATTTTAAGGCCTCAGGTATTCCCTGTTGGTTTGCTCAGAAGCAAATATCTCCCAAAGGCCTATCCTTTTGCAAGCAACTCAGGTAGCCTACTAATTTGTCATGTTGCTACTAGTTTTGGTTCTTTATTTTTGATTTTGTTGTTAATTTTTGAGCTGAGCTTATAGAGAGTAACTTAAAGTAACATGGATAAACAATGTAATTGGAATTCAGCTCAATAACTAGTAGAATAGCAGTTGCTCGCAAAAGAGCATTGCATTATAGCTGTAATGCTTACTGTCAGATATAGACAACTATTTTCAGCACCTCAACTGAAAATATTGCTTTGTTTTGGGCTCTGAGATTGATGCTTATTATACACAGCCCATGAAGGGCAGGTTTGCAATATAACCTTTTTTTTCCTTGTATTTGATGTCAAAATCATATCTGGATGAAAATTAACTTGTCCATGAGGTTATATTATCATTGGTTTTGTAGGGCAAACTATAGGAACCATGCAGCAATCAAGTGGAAGTGTTCCTATTTTATAGGAGTCTTACTGGTGGTAATTTGGTTAGGCAAAAATTGTATTTAGTACAGTAACTTCTTTATCATTTGATTGCATGTTCTTAAGTAATCAATATATCTTATTTAAATTTCTTGGGTGTGCATCTGATTGGAAGGTGGGAAATCCACTGGATTTGGGTTGATTTATGATTCAATTGAGAATGCAAAGAAATATGAGCCTAAATACAGACTCATTAGGGTAAGTTTCAACACTCCTTCAGAATGAGAACTTATTGGCATGTTTTGTTTTTTAGCTATATAGGTTGAAGGATTTATACATTCTCACTGAATTGCTTTTCAGTTGGTTTCATTGCATTTTAAAATAAACAAAAGCTTGGAGTTCTGTTTTATATTGAGAGTCCATGTGTAAAACTTTGCTAATTTCTCAAATTTATATTGTCATTGTTGTCAGATTTTTTGCATCAGTGAATATATGTTCCGTTCATTTATAGAATTTGGTTTTTTGACAATGATTGAGTTTGAAAAGTTTTCACAATACATTATTTTTAGTTTAAAAAAGGGAAACAACCCTAAAACAGAATTCAATACATTTGATGTATGCTTCATAGATCTGTTGATGAGGGAAACTTATGATAATAATTGTGTTCTCATATTAGATATGCACTTATTTGTCAGGTTTTGATTATTCTCAAGATATTATCTGTGCTTGCTAAACTGTGTCTTGTCTTTGTGCAGAATGGGCTTGATACTAAATTGGAGAAGTCCAGGAAACAATTGAAGGAAAGAAAGAATAGGGCGAAGAAGGTCCGCGAAGTCTCTTGTTTGGGTTTTCTTTAGCTTCTAGGTAATTTTGGATGAAATCTTATGTTGTCTACTAGGTGTCAATTTTGTACTGAATTGTACGGAAGTTTTTTCTTTTTTGAAAGGATGATGATTCATGATGTAAATTATGGTCAAGAGTCTGACGTAATGAGTTTATGAATTCTTTTGTTGAATTCCAAGTTCTTCATTGGAGTTTGAGCTATTCCTGAAATTCCTACGTTCAAAGCCTTAGTGAGATCATTTGTAAAATTTAAGAAATGATTCCACCTTGTTCATGTTGATGCAAGTGGGCCATTACCAATTCATCATTCGTCTTAGTTAGGTGCAAGGCAGTTTTTTAGCTAATGTGTAATAATTGAATTACTAATAATTTAAAATTCAATTATGCAATAAGTTAGCGACGGATTTGCGACAGATTTCTAATATGTAATAGATATAATTTAAGAAATAATTAGCGACCAACTTAGCGATAAATATTTCGTCGCTAAATTTTACAATAAATTTTTAATTAGCGACGAAAAATGTAGTCACTAAATATTATTATTATAATTCGGCGGCTAATTAGAAATATAAATTAGCGACAAAAAAAATTAGCGACGAAATTTGTCGTCACTAATATATTTACTACTGGCCTTTTAGCGACTGTTCATTGCGGATTTTTCGTCGCTAATTAGCAATTTTTTGTAGTGTTATTGATTTATGAATTGTGTCCAGATCCTGTGATTGATGAATGATCACTCTTACAAAGCTACATTTTGCTACGTCTCAGCTTAGATCAGACCAAAACACCATATAGCATTGGTAAGGGAATGACAATTTAACCTCAATCGAATTTATGACAATTCAAAGTGATTTTATATCCTGGTCAATGGGATCAAGTATGCATGCAAGCTTTAAAATTCTTTATTATAACAAGTTAAAAGTTACATTCTCTACTAACATGCACTCAAAACTTGACGACTATGTGACACCCTAACTTTAAATTCTAACCATATTACTGTGTCTAACATTCCTGGTCAAATTAAGTCGTATTATTATACCTTTGAATAAACATTATTCACGTTAGTGATCCATCAATTCAATCATCATATATATAACTTAGATGCTACCTTAATCATGATCATATTAGGTTCTACTGTAACACCCTTAAAGAGAGCAAAAAGCCTATTAACACACACACACACACACATATATATATATGGTGCATGCATAACCTGTAGGTTAACTTGCAATTTCATGCAAGGAAATCATATTCATAGCAATCACTTACTAACCATTAACAATCTAAAAATCACATGCAAGTAAAGGCAATTAAGTAAATTTTACAGTCCTCTATATTACAATTCCTGAATTAAATCATGGCAAAATATAAGACTAGACAAAAGGAATTATACATAAAATATCTTACATCCAAAATTTGGACCGACTCTTGTTGGCCAACTGATGCAAAATTAAGTCCCTGAGCGACCTTCAACCAAACCTACACGGATATAAAATAACTCGTGCTAAGCTATAAAGCTTAATAGGAAAATGCATAAATTAACATAGATGACTACTTACAGCAGTCGTCGATAAACATCTTTATACCAACATTGCAATAAGGATAACAACATAATCATGTCATGATTTCATTCCATATAACAATATATAGCCAAATGGAAATGAAGGTGCAACATTATAATAAGTCATTCATCATGTTTACATTATATGAATGAAGAAGTCGATACACATATTTCTTATTTTTTCGAGCACACCCTTAATCTTTAATAGCCTGCTTAAGTGCTAGTTCAAAAGGTGGATAATGGGAGCTATGGATACCAATTGGTAGCAACAATGGATACCCAAAGGTATCAAACAATGGATATCCAAAGATATCAAACAATGGTCCTAAAGGGCCGAACTATGGTTCTATTAAAGGAACAAACAATGGATCCAAATAGGGTCAACTATGACAGCTACAACTGTATCCCTTTAGGCATGCATATCTAATCCACAAATGAACTAAGACCCATAGGCTTAACCATTTTTAAGAACATTTAATTCAACATGTTCCTCTTTACACAATACAATATTTGCTTAAGCCACAATTCATATATGAATGCACATTTCATATTCTTATAATGGCATCAAAATTTGTTATCTCAACTCATATACAATATATTTAAATTGGTTTAAGAACACACGTTATAGTACTTCACATAATCATATATAAATCAATTCAATGCAATTACAACATTAAAACAATTACAGTCATAAAATTAAACAAGTTGCAATTTAGCACTTACTTGATAAACTTGCCAATATCACTTTACCTTGATAATTTGAAGCTTAACAATTTAAGATATGGCATAGAGCAGTCATATTTTAATTTTGGGAAATACTCATTAAGTGTGTCAATTAGGTTAAATTAGAGAGTTGTTTGTTTTATAATGAGTGTTGGCTTAGTCATAAATGAATGAGGAAGTATTATATTAGGTAATCAAGGGTGAGTTTATAAGGTGGTAAGGTGAAGAGCAATGGAGTGCCATTTAGCCATGCACCACAAAGCAGGAAACCTTGCATCACTGCATACCATAAGGCTGGAAGCCTTGCATAGCTACGTGCCACAAGACTTCTAGCCCACCATAAGGCCGGAAGCCTTGCATGGCCACTCTCCATAAGCCTTCTAGCCTTGCATGCCCACACACCATAAGGCTTCTAGCCTTACATGGATACGCACGACAAGGTTGGAAGCCTTGTATGGCCACACACCATAAGGCTGGAAACCCTACATGATAGCGCACCACAAGGCTGGAAGCCTTATATGGCCGCACGCCACAAGGCTTCTAGCCTTGCATGGCCATGCACCATAAGGCTGGAAGCCTTGTATGGCCGTGCACCAATAAGAACGTATCTGATTATGCATGCAGATAAATTAACAACAATGCTCAAAGAGACAATAAATCTCTCCAAAATCATCTTAAATCTTATCATCATCCAACTAGATCAACCCTAAACTAAAGGTTTATAGAATCTTATTCTCATAGCACCCTAATTTCTATCGATCCATCAACAGACAACTTCATACACAGCATAATCCGAACAGTATTTTCGTACCTGAACATCGAGACTTCTTCACTCCTTTAATATCCCTTTACACTTATCTTTGCTTGTCTCTGCTACTACGGACAACATAAAAACACTAAATTTTCCTTCTTACTTTCATAAAATCTTTCATTAACTGAAGAGGTAGAAGGGAGAGAGTTCTCTTATCAAAACCTAATTCCAGATTCACAAAGAGAGTGAGAATGAGAGAGAGAAAGGAGGGAGATGGACTTCCTTTGAACAGACAGTGATATTTATCATCGTGAGCACATGAGAAGGCCTTTAGAAGACCATCAAATTACCTTTTAACCCTTTTCTCAATTTCTTTCTCAAAACTAACCTATCCAATCTTTTAATTTATGCCTTGAACCCAAATCAATCTTAAATCTTAATATTACCCCCAACATCAATTTTTATCAATCAATTAACCCCTTATTCATTAATTTACTAAAATTACCATATTACCTTTCATGAAACTTTAACCCAATGTAGCTATAACCACACAAACATTAATTTAGCACATAATATCAATTAATTAAACATAATTCCTACCAAGGTCAAGATTAGACCCTCATAATTCTCCCCCTTTAAGAGAATTTTATTCTCAAAATTCATACCTAATTTAAATAACTGAGGATATTAGACCTTCATTACTGCCTCTGGTTCCTAAGTTACTTCTTGAACGTTATGATATTGCCAAAGTACATTGACAAGAGGAACCTGTTTATTCCTTAACTGCCTAATTTCCCTAGCCATAATCTCTTTAGGTTCTTCATTATAAGTAAAATTTGTCTGAACGATACCTTCGAAGCATAGAAACATGGAACACATCATGTAGCTTTGATCATTCCATAGGAAGCACTAATCTATATGCCACTGGTCCAACCCTTTGATGAGTTTCATAGGGGCTAATAAATTTTGGACTTAATTTACCTTTCTTTCCAAACCTCAAAAATTTTTTCCAGGGTCCCAACTTGATATTCGACATCCTTTCTTTTTAAATCTGTATAAGACCTTTGCCTGTCACTTGCTTCTTTCAATCTCTGTTTAATAACTTGAACTTTTTATTTGATATCCTTAACTAGGTCTGGCCTAATTATCTTAAATTGAGTTAACTCTATCCAACATACCGAGTCTGTAACTTCGACCATATAAGGCTTCATATGGAGCCATACTAAGACTAGTCTGATAACTGTTATTATATGCAAACTCTATCAAGGATAGATATTTATCCTAACTTCTAGAAAATTTTAAAATACAGCCCCTTAGCATATCTTCTAAGACTTGTATAACCCTTTTTGATTGTCCATCCATCTGGGGATGAAAAGCCATACTGAACTTTAACCATGTTCCTATTAACTTTTGAAAACTCTGCCAGAATCTAGAGGTGAATTTGGGATCTCAATCTGATATTATAGATATTGAAATCCCATGAAGTCGATCGAACTCATTTACATACAATTCTGCCAGTTAATCCATGGAATAATCCATTCTAACCGGTAAGAAATGAGCCGACTTAGTTAACTTATCACTAATTACCCAAATTGCATGATGCTTACTCTGTGTAGAGGGCAATTAAATCACAAAATACATAGTAATATCTTACCATTTCCACTGAGGAATTGGAATGGGATTCAACAATCCATAAGGAAGTTGATGTTTGGCTTTCACTTGCTGACAAGTTAATCACTTAGAGACATAATCGACCACATCCTTCATCATATGCGACCACCAATAACATCACTTAAGATCCTGATACATCTTGTTACCCTCAGGATGCATAGTAATTACTTGTTGTGAGCTTCATGTAGCAAGGTTCTTTTTAATTCTCTATCATTTGGAACATATAATCTATCATTGAAGTATAAACTTCCATTTTATTTGATTGAGTACCTAGATTGATCTCCTTCATGTATAAATTGCATAATTCGCTGTAACTTCTTATCATTTTTCTGCGTATCCATCACAGCCTGTCTTACACAAGGCTTAGCCCTCAGTTAGGCAACTAAGGTGCCATCTAAAGGAAATCTCCATCTACCCCGTTATAATACCATAGTCGCGATCATCTTCTGCTCAAAGCATCCACTACCATATTATCATTACCCGGATGGTAGTCTACTATACAATCATAGTCTTTAAATAGTTCAAGCCATCTCCGCTGTCTCAATTTGAGTTCCTTTTGAGTATGTAGATGCTTAAGGCTTTTTTTATGGTCTGTGTATATTCTACATCTTTCACCATATAAGTAGTGTCGTCAAATCTTTAAGGCGAAAACTACCACTGCCAACTTTAAATCATGTATTGCATAATTTTGCTCATACGGTTTAAGTTGTCGAGATGCATAAGCCACCACAATAGCATCTTGGATTAAAACACAATCCAAACCAACTCTAGAGGCATCACTACATATGGCATACTCCTTTTTCGAGACTGGTTGAATCATGATCAGAGCTTTTGTTAGCATAATCTTTATCTGATCAAAACTTATCTCACATCGGATAGTCCACTCAAATTTAACATTCTTCCTTAACATATTAATAAGTGGAGATGCAATAACTAAAAACCTTTTTACAAAATGACAATAGTAACTTGCCAATCCCAAGAAACTTCTAACCTCAGGCATACTTCAAGGCGGTCTCCAATCGGTAATAGCCTCAATTTTTGCTGGGTCAACTCTAATGTCTTCAGAAGATACTATATGGCCAAGGAAGGAAATTTTTGTTGGCCAGAACTCACACTTGTTTAATTTAGCAAATAATCAATTGTCCCTTAAGGTACGTAGGACAATCCTTAAATGCTTACCATGCTCTTTCTCATTCCTGGAATATACCAATATGTCATCAATAAATACCATCACGAATTGGTCCAAATAAGGTCTAAACACCATGTTTATCAAATCCATAAATGCGGCTGGTGTGTTCATTAACCTAAATGGCATTACTAGAAACTCATAATGCCTATATCTGGTTCTAAATGCCATCTTTGAAATATCTACATCCCTAACTTAGAGTTGGTAATACCTTGATCTTAGGTCAATCCTTGAAAATACTCCTACCCCTTTCAATTGGTCGAACAAATCCTTAATTCTAGGCAATGGATACTTCTTTTTCACTATCACTTTATTTAACTGTAGATAGTCAATGTACATCCTCATAAAACCATCCTTTTTCTTAACAAATAAGACTGGTGAACACCATGGCGATACACTAGGTCTGATAAAACCCTTATCAAGTAGTTCTTGTAACTGTACCTTTAACTCTTTCAATTCCTTTAGAGCCATCCTATAGGGGGTCTTGAGCTAGGTGTAGTGCTAGGTGAAACCTCAACAGATAATTCAATAGCTCTCTCAGGGGGAAGACCAGGTAAGTCTTTAGGAAACACATCAGAAAATTCATTCACTACTGGTATATCTTGGAGCTTAACCATGTCCCTATTCGAATCAAGAACTAGGGCCAAAAATGCTTCACACCTCTTTTTAAGAAATCGCCTAGCTTCCATAGCGGATATCATATTGGCCAAAGGTTGTGTCGAAATACCTGCAATTATTATCTCATTACCATCTTTATCACTAAGAGTTACTATTT